>BQNB010003448.1:9268-114920 GCA_026074375.1 Tanacetum coccineum | reverse complement strand
AAACAAGAAAGATGGAGACAATACTTCCATTCGCAATAAGGTATGACTTGTAGCTAAAGGGTATGCGCAGGAAGAGGGTATTTATTTCTAAGAAACTTTTGCACCAGTCGCTCGCTTGGAAGCAGTTCAGATCTTTGTTGCCTATGCTGCACACAAATCCTTTCCAATTTATCAGATGGACGTTAAAACGGAATTTCTTAATGGTCCACTAAAGGAAGAGGTTTATGTTGCTCAGCCAGGTAGGTTCGTTGATCATGATCATCCAGAGAAAGTTTATAGTCTAAGGAAAGCTCTATATGGATTAAAGCAAGCTCCCATAACCTGGTATGATGAGCACTCAACATTCTTGATGTCCAAAGGATTCACTAAAGGTACTATTGATCCTACTTTATTCACGATAAGATACGAGGAGGAAATTTTACTTGTGCAAATTTACGTTGATGACATTATTTTCGGGTCTACAAACCTCAAATTTTCTAAAAGATTTGAAAAACTAATGCATAGTAGATTTGAGATGTCCTTAATAGGGGAAATGAAATTCTTTTTAGGACTTCAGATCTAGCAATACCCAAGAGGTATCTTTATCAACCAGGCCAAGTACGCTTTGGAAATACTTATAAAACATGGAATGGACAAATGTGATAGCATTAGTACACCAATGGCTACTAAACCTAAGCTGGATACAGATTTTAGTGGATTACTCGTTGACTAAACAAAGTATGATAGGGTCACTCATGTATCTAACTTCTAGTCGACCAGACATAGTGCAAGCAGTATGTTATTGTGTACGTTATCAAGTAAGGCCAACAAAAAAACACCTCAAAGAGGTTAAAAGGATATTTCGATACTTAAAGGGAACTGATTGTTATTTTACATACATATATAAAATATAATATATAATACTATGGAAATTTACCAATTTACCCTTGAGGACAAAGGTGAAAAGTAAATTCTTCAAAATATATATAATATAATATAATACGTATCTTAACCGGGAAGTATGATTCCCTATGTCATTTCCCCAACGACTTGTGAAATTGAAACCACGTTTGTTGCTTGGACAATGATTTGAATGAGAAATAATAGTTGATTTGATTAACTACTTTTAACAGTTAAAATTAACAAATTTTAACATTTAAGCATAAAGACAAATAACGGGAAATCAAAATTTAACTAAAAACGCAAAACGAGACCCTTAAACGGAGGTTGAAAACTCTAATTTGCTAAAAAAATAAACCTAACTTAAATTTTACTTCTAAAATGGACTCTATTTGACTAAAAAGTAAGTTTAAAGAAAACTAGAACAAAAACGGAGTTGAAATGAACATTAAAACACGAAAAACGAAAAAAACAGAACGAATCCCGTTCTTTAGAAACAAAATTTTTGCAAAAAAGACTCTACGAAAGCAAACTAATTTTTCCTATGAACTTTATGACAAAAGAAAATTTTATAAAAAAGATTTATATTTTTTTGATTATTTTTCTATTTTTTATGATTTTTTAAAGTTTTTAATAAAATTAAATGATAAAAAATAATAAATGAATTCTAAAAATGCTAGAAAAATGACAGAAAATAGCTTAAACTATTTAAATCCTAGGAAAAATAAATCCAGAGATCCACAGCTAAATAAATAAGCAGAAAATAAGCTTAAGCAAACATATTAGTGCATATTGGGAGAAAAAGTGTATAAAAGATAAATTGGTGCAAGGGTCCTTATGGAAACTAGACTCAAGGGCACAGCGAAAGGAGTGGGAGTGAGTGAGTATATAAAATGTTTGAGGTGTTGAGGTCGGGGGTTCGAGCCTTGCTCACCCCCGACTTCCACTTCTTTTTTTTGGTTTTTATGAAAAACTTAAAGAACAAAAGTTGTAGATGACAACTTTTTAAACAACTTTAACAAAGATACTATAAGCTGAAACTAAAAATTAAGCTCTCAAATAGCTTTTGAAAAAGCTGTTTTCAGAAAGTGAGCTTATAAACTCTAAAAACTAATTTCCATTTATAAGCTTCATTTTAAGCTCAAATTTGAAAGCAAAGACTGTCCTAGAAAGCTTATGAAGTGTAGAAACTAAAATCAACAAGCTAATTTTGACTAAAAACACCTAAAGCTATCTAAATCTTATGATCTTAAGAGGTAAACTCAGGAATAAGCACGTAAGCTTGAAATCTAAATAAGATAGAAAGCTCAATAAGCTATGACAGAAGCTTAGCTTTTGGAAACCTAACAATCAACATATAAGCTATAAAACAAATTCATTAAAAACTAAACTTATAAGCTAGAAATCTAAGTTTAACAGCTAAATACTAGTTAATACTGTTTTTGGCTTTTTGAGTTTTTTTTATGAAATTTAAAAGCTATTTTACCCTAGGAACAGGTAACCGCTAAAAATTTGAAAATTAAGCTCCACTTAATCTAATTAACCGCGAATAGCTAATACAAATGAACTTAAACTAAATTTTTAATAACTACAATCTCACTTTAAGCTAGCTTAAAAATGCTTATAGCCAATACTAATCCTGTAATGCTACCAAGCAGATACCTACTACGTATGCCAATTGGCAAATTGCCAAAACACACCAATGCGGCAGGTGAGGGGAACAAAGAGGGATAAAACTGTATTAGCTGACACATGCGACACATGACGAATCACTGTCTAAACACATTTACAGCCAAACAAATCAAAAAGACTCAAAGAGCATTGCTTCAAATTACTACAGATCCTAAAAGAAAAATTAGCTCCCCTGGTAGCACAGGTCAAACATAAAGCTACAAAATGAACACATAATTAATCAAAATTCTGTGTGCACATGAGGTTAGTTGCATGATAGGGGGGCGGTAACATAATCCTACAACTGCTCATACCCTTACAATACAATTAATCTGAAGATTAAGCTGACCTAAAGAAAAACCTCCTAGTTACTTGACTTTTGATGTCAAACATGTACTTAATCCAAGTCAACCATAAACTCTGACAAATTATTTTAACAAGCTAAACTATAAATCCTAAGCACTAAAACTTAATACCTATGTAATAAACCATCTATAGTCAACCTAATGAGTCTCTAATTGTTAACAACTAGATAACTAGCTGAATTTAAGACTCTACCATTACATCTAAATCATTTTTGGGCTTGAATATTTTTGTTCTTGATTTTACTGACAGTAATTTGAATACAAACTAACATCTAAGCTGATATATAGGCTTAAAACTGCATTTATCAATAAAACTACAAAAAGCATATAAGATGACATTAATGCACAAAGAAAGCAAGCTAACAAAACCGTCACATACAATCAATTGATCAGCAAATAAGCAATTTTACACTAGGAACAACCATTGAAGATAATGAAAGTAAAAACAATAGAAAGACTTACAAATACGACGTCCTTTAAGCAAAAAAAACAAGACACAGCCAGAAATAACTTGCTCAAATCAGAAGCTTATGAACGCTAAGCTCTCCCGCTTATCAGTACGCGATTAAGCCCAGTTTAATAATAACCAACTTACATTGAGCCCAGTTTTCACTAACCTAGCTCAACTTCCTCATAAAGCTTGTAAATCTAACAAATTAACTAAGGATTTTATAAATAGAAGATTTAATTAAACCCAAATGAATTAAGTGCGTATATATACTGAATTGAGCTCCAACACAAGCTTATAGACTTGCCTGAGAGCTTATTGATCCTATACACTATTACATATAGCACTTATCAATTGAGAAAGGCCATTCTTTCTGACTAATTTATTATGAACACTCAATTATCATAACTAAATGCATTGATTAACATCTAATAAGCAACTAGATAAGTAACTTAAGCAAAATAAGCTAGAAATTTAAAGACAAAGGAAATAAATGAGAACTTACAGTGTGCTTTAGCTAAACAAAAGCAAAAATGCTCAAAGAGCTTATGAATCCTTACACTATCATTAGAGCTTATATAGAGCTTTTTGACAATTTATTAAGAAAACTTAAATTCCATTAACTAAAAAGCTTGATTACATTACTTGAAAAGAAAATTACAAACGTTTAAATGACAATTACATTTATTTAAAACTTAAAACTTAAGCTAAATTACCTAAAAACTTAAAAGCTAAAAACTAGAAAAGAAAAGATATCCGTGTGTGTGAGGATGAAGGGCTATTTATAGCTCGCCAAAGAAGATTATATCCCCAAAGTTTGTTAGGCGCTCCTCTTGATCATAGCCTTCAATTCTTCTAATCATTGAGTCTTTGCTTTTCAACCGTTGGATTAGATTTGGGACACATGGATTGCCAGCGTGGCATCCGTGTGTCAGAGGCCTCTGTGCTTCTTTTGAGAGTATCTCAAGTGAAAATCCTAACATTCCCTTGTGCTTTCTTCAATCCACCATGTATTTCTTCCTTGGGTTTGACCAATAGGAGAGCCTTGATGATGTATGACTTAGCTAACGTGGACCTTATCACTTGAATCTTCCTTTTATGCCCTCAATTTACATTAGCCCTATGATTTTGACCTTATGGTTATCCCTTAGAGACGATGAATAGTAATTGTTCATTCGCGCCTCTTTTAACCGTTTAAAACAGTTGGTAAGTTTGACTAGGGGTGGTGGGCTTGTTGACTTGGGCAAGGATTGGGCTTATTATTTTTTTATAAAAGGAAGTGGGCTAGAGGTAAACGGGTGTTTAGGGTTTAATAGTTAACGGGTGTTAACTTATTTTAGGGACTAGGGACCATTTTTTTAATTTATGATTTTTGAGGGACTGATTCGGGAGTTTGGAGTTTTTGTCTCTTTTTTGACCAAGGGTTGACTGAGGGTTGACCAGGGTTTGACTTCGATAGCTTCCTCTCGGCTTTTTGCGTACTCTTCCGTTCCCGTGTCCGTGTTTGTCCAATTTTGACCTGTTTTTTTGTGATTTTTGCTTTATCCGTACCTACACAATAAGAAAGACAAAACAAGCAATATACAAGCCTTTTATGCACAGTTTTGGTCTTTTAAGGGTCTATTTTGATATAAAATGGATATGTGTTTTCACACATATCAAAATTCCCCAAACTAAGCGATTGCGTGTCCTCACGCAATATTATATGCCTTATAACCAAATACCTCGAAACTTCCCCAAACTAAACCTTTGAAAAGTAGCAAAGATTTTCGTGGAGAAAGTTAAGAAATCACAAGTTATAAAACACCCCTATTTCCCATTTTCTAAAACCTCTTTTTCATTTTTATTTATTTATTATTATTATTATTATTTTGACTTTCGTTATTTCCATAACTGTTAGGGATCATAGAACAAGATGCATTTCGAATCCGAGAATGCCCCAAAAAGGATAAATTCATCGTTCCCGACTTTTCACTTATCCAAACCAAGCTTAAAACAAAATCACAGCTAAATATCAGTAAGGATGCTAACACTACTCATATTTGCAACTTGTGAACTTTTTACTCCCGACATTTATTATATCTTAAGTGAGTGTGCTATCTTGAATTTCAACCATGGATCAACTTTTTGCAACATACTATGCTTTACGTTCCACCTTAGAATAATGAGTTTAAAGGCGAGATCATCCCATGTAGCGACTTTCGTCTCGGCACATCCCAACCTTGCGGCTAAGTGACCAGGCTTTTGACACCCCACAGAGACTAGTATCGGGACTCACGGACCTTAGGTTTCAAAAACTCTCAGGTTTCCCGGATATTCATAGCTTATAAAATAGAATAGTCAAAGTGCAAAAGCATATTTGAATTTAACAAAAATAAGTCAATTTTTTAAATTTAAACTTATTTATCTAGACATTTATGTAATTATAACCCTCGACTTTTTAGAAGGCTGCAACATCGGTTGTGAGCCGGCAAGATGCAACAAACTTTTATCAGTCTCGGATCTTTATTCTTACTATGGGCTTTCTTTAGAAGACTACCACATCGGTTATGAGCCGGCAAGAGGTAGTAAACTTTTATCAGCCCACAACTTTTATTATTATATTTTTATTTTATCATTTTTTATATTTTCATAATTATATATATATATATATATATATATATATATATATATATATATATATATATATTTATTATACTATATTTAAAGAGAGAGAGAGAGAGAGAGAGAGAATACTTCTTTTTGAAAAATTCAAGTATAAATTTGAACTAAGACTAAATTTTTTGCTATATATTACATAAAAATTGTTGATTTAAGTTTAATCTTCAAAAACAGCACGTATATTAATCCGGTTAAGAGCTTATGGGAGAAAAAGCAACAAGTTACATACATGAGCTCTTAAGATTTCCAAATAATCTTTGTTTAGCATCCTACTCATACTTAACTCTATCATTTTTCGTTCTTCGCAAATTAGCGAACGCTTAGCCTAAAGGTTAAGGAACAAGCTAGAGCTCAACACGCTCGATCGGGTCAAAATTTACTCTTATTCTTACCCATCAAGAAAGTCAAAATTGTGACAAAAACACTTATTTATTTTTATATTTTTCTACAAATAATACTTAAAAATTTAAATTTTTTGAAATTTTTGCTATTTTTTTGGGAAAACGGGGTACGTGAGAACAAAACAATAAGTAGGTAACATCAAATCGATAGATTCCCTCCCCAAACTAAAACGAAACATTGTCCTCAATGTTTAAGGAGGGTCTCTACGCAAATCTAAGCCGTTTATTAATTATGCAAAGATAAACGTAAATTGATGAGATGAAAGGATATCGGATTTCCCCAAACTAATTGCAAACAAAGGCTAGGGAGCTCGAGTGAACCGGGACAAAACACCGAACATGAGAGTCTTTAGAAAATTTGGGTCTATCCTCCCCCCCCTCCCCCCCCCCACCACTCCCCCCCCCCCCCTCCCCCCTCCCCCCCCCCCCCCCCCCCCCCCCCCCCCCTCCACCCAAATTTCCTCCCCCCCCCCTCCCCCCCCCCCCCCCCCCTCCCCCTTTCTCCCTCCCCCCCCCCCCCCCCCCCCCCCCCCCTCCACCCCCCTCCCCCCCCCCCCCACCCCCCCCCCCCCCCCCCCCCCCCCCCCCCCCCTCCTTCCCCCCTACAACAATCACAAGCACAAACAACAAACACAAAGAACGAAAGAGTACAAGCCTCCTCACACACATTAGAAACTAGAAAGAAAAATAGAAAATGGATAAACATGGGGTGCCTCCCATGAAGCGCTTTGTTTTTGGTAACCGAGTCACATAGCTTGATTCGATCCCTAAATTCATTCGTCCTTAGGGAGAGTAAATGGAAGAGAAAATCTCAATCGGGCTTTCATTAATGTTTGGACAAACATTAAAGCATATGAAAGTTCCATCCCTATGAGATGCCACCGGCTTTAAGTGGAAATGCCGAGGTCAAAAATGGTGTCCTCATTTCTGGCGGAGGAAAGTAAGGGAGAAACCCCAGGGTGGGTAAGATACGGAAGGAAAATCCAAGTGACAAATGTGAAGGAATTGTCAACTTCAACATTAATCTCACTTCCCCCTGGGTCAAAACATTCGTCTTCATTAAGCTCATCAAAATTGTTTATCACAAGTGCATCGGTCTCAATAATTAAGCTAATCTCAACATTTGGTGGTTTTGGAGGAGGACGAGTAAATGACGGATCAAGATCAAAGTGGAATGATTCAAACTCAGGAAGTTCCAAAAGAGGATCATTTGAATTATCAGAAATAACAACGCTAGTCAACCCTCCTTGATCGGGCTCAATCTAAAAAAGAAACGAATCATACTTGGGAAGAGAGTAATTAGCATGAGTAGTGGTACTGCCACTTCTCGTCTCTTCCGTATGATCGCTTATAGACTCGAATTATGGTAAAGAATTACCTGAATGAGAAAGAGAAGTATCGGACTCCTCAAAGAACGAATCACTATCCACAACGGGAATAGGAAATGAAGAAGGAGACTTGAACACAAAATCAGGAGTAGGGTTGTTTTTTAAAGATTCGATATTAGTAATAAGACGATGGACGTTTAATAATTTCTCAAGAAGAATAACGTCTTATTTTTGAAAAATATCTTCTAAGTCAAACTCTTTCTCTTCTTGATCTTCATTCTCCTCCTCTAAACTATTGTACTCCAAATTGAGAGATGATGCTTCAACTTACTCGATGTTCTCATAAGAATCGTCATCACTTGTAGTATTATAACAATCATCTTCTTCTTCATCAAATTCGTCTTCATCCATTCCCGGTGAAATAGGAACGAATTCACCAGTGAATTCTTCGGAAAGAAAATTGATCTTAGGAGACGTGATCAGAATATCTTGACTAAGCAAAGATTTAGCATCAGAATAATCATTATCACATATATCGTCGGAAACACCCTTGGATCCACTTGGGATTGGGACAAGGTTCTTAACACTAGATTTATCCTTTTCAGGAATAGTGCTAAGTTCCTTTTCCCCTATGATTAGAGGGTTTTCGGGCTCTTCGGATATATATTTTGAAGAATTTCCTTTTCACCTTTGTCCTCAAGGGTAAATTGGTAATTTTCCATCGTATTATATATATATATATTATATTTTATATATGTATGTAAAATTGCAATTAGTTTATATAAAAAAAAAATAAAAAGTAAAAAATATTTTTCTTTTCTTTTTAGTATAAATAGAAGATAAAAAACAAAAATACAAAAATATTTGCTCTTTAAATTTAAAAAGTTACAAAGTTGGTAAAAGAACACCAACAAATAATACCTTCAATTGAGGTATTATCCATTAATAAGTTCCCAACTCGAATAAAAGATTCAAAAACTTGCCATTTGTGTCATTTACGATGTACGGCTCACCTTTAAAAATTAAAAATTTTAGAGAGCTACCGTGAAGTAAGTTTGATTATTTGGTTCAAGTTGCCTATCTCATTGTCCGTTAAAATTAGATTAAAAACCAAAAATAATCTTCTTTTTCTTCTTATCAATTTAATTCTTTTCATTAACCCTCTAAATTGTTTAATTCTTATGGCGTCACTCGATCATCGTTTGAACCCCCTCTTCTCGATTAAGGAATGCATGACTTGTGGAGCTTTGTACACTGCGGATTTTTGTTGTTCAAAAGGAGGTCTTGAAGACAAAATTCTTGTTCTTAAACCTACTCAGAATTGTGCAACTTGTGGAAACCCGGTTGATGGTTCATATTGTCGAACTTGTGCTTTTGTACGAAGGTGTTTGAATGAAGGTTGGTATACAATTCATGATGAAAACGAAATTCTAAACACTTCCAAGTCATCCAAAAACAACACTAACGTTGTTAGTGCACCTCAAGAGCCATTCATCTTCAACCAAGACCCCGGTGTAAATTCTTCGCAAAGTCCTCTACAAATTAACCACAATTGTTGTTACAAGTGTGGTGATTTGTTAGACGGTATCTTTTGTCAACAATGTACTTGCAAGTCTTGTGGGAACGGTGCTCATATTGGTTATAATTGTCCACCAAAAGTTCTGATTATCTCTAATCCAGAACCATGCAATCAAACCATTAATGTGCTCCCACAGACTTTGCTAAATGTTCATCCGACATGCAATTATGAAGATAAGAATTCATTCATTTATGATTCAAAACCTAATTCTTTCAATAATTCTCCAAATGTTCTCACCCACCCTCCACAACTCCAGTTTGAGACTTACTTGTGTGAGTTATGTGGAAATAATGCTCATTATGGTTATGATTGCCCACCACAGTTCCCGCTTGTCTATGAGTAGGGGCCGTGTTACAATCAAAACTTTAATGGTAATTATTTTCCATAAAATTCTCAAAGTTCTTCTCAACAATACAATTGTTGTGCAAATTGCGGGGGTCCTCATGCGACTTTTCAATGTCAACCAATGAATGAAGATTATTATGAGCAAAATTCTTGCTATTATCCTAATTCTTTTGGTTTTGACCAATATCAACCCCCGCAGTTTCCCGTCAATTATCCTCCTCAAGAGACAAGTAGAGAAATTTTGCAAGCTCAAGAAGACTTAATGGAAGCTATACAAGCCTTTTTAAAGGAGTATGATCATATACCTCCTAATGAAAAGTGCATGGCTTTATTGCTAGCTGAGGAGAGATTCCTGAAGATTAAGCAAGTTATGAGAGAAGAGCAGAATCAACCTGAAGTTATACAAGAATTGCTTCTTAAACTTATGGATGATTTGCAAAGTCTTAAAGGAAGCCAACAAGAAAAGAAGGAGCCAGCAGCTCAAAGTTTTATTCCATATTGGAATTCTTCTATGATTGATGGTGAAAGAGCTAGAGACAATTTTTTGAAAGACGTGTGCACTTTCTTAAGGAAGTTTAGTCGTATACCTTTTGGAGTAACACCAAAGGTTATATTGATAGCTTGGGAAAGTTTTGGCGAAATTAAAGATGCTTTGATGGACAAGCAATATCAACAAGAGGATATTCAAGAATTGATGAGTAAACTCCTTGAAGATGTGCGAAATATCAGTGAAGAGTTTTTAGAATATATTAATTGTCCAAGCTGGAATCGTCCGCTTTTCTACTTCGATGATGACGATGATGAGTATACTGTTATATGGAGAAGGCCTAAAGCGATCACACTCGATGAACCATCCGAAGAGCGCGAAGACCCTCTAATCATGGGGGAAAAGGAACTTAGCACTATTCCTGAAAAGTATCAATCTAGTTTTGAGGACCTCGACCCAATCCCAAGTGAATCCAAGGGTATCTCTGACGATATTTGTGACAATGATCATTCTAATGTAGAATCTTTACTTAGTCAAGTTATTCTAATCACGTCTCCTATGATCGATTTTCTTTTCGAGGAGTTCGTCGGTGAACTCGCTCCTATTTTATCGGATTTTCATGAAGCCGATTTTGATGAAGAAGAAGATATTTGTGATGATGATACTTCAAGTGATGACGATGATTTTGAGGACCTCGAGTACTTTGATGCAACACCTCCCAATTCGAAGCTCGTCAGCTTAGAAGAGGTTGAGGACATTATTCTTCATGACAAATTGTCAAATGTCTATCTTCTCATTTCTAAGATTGAAGCATTAAATGACAACCCCACTCTATCTTCTTTTTCTAATTCTGATAATTCTTTTAGCGATCATACGGAAGAGACAAGAAGTGGCAGTACCACTACTCATGCTAATAACTCTCTTCCCGAGTATGATTCGTCTCTTTTTGAGATTGAGCCCGATCAAGGAGGGTTGACTAGCATTGTTATTTCTGATGATTCAAATGATCCTCTTTTGGAGCTTCCTGAGTTTGAGTCATTCCACTTTGATCTTGATCCATCATTTCCTTGTCATCCTCCAGAACCACCAGATGTTGAGATTAGTTTAATTATTGAGACCAATGCACCAGTGATCAACAATGTTGAGCTTAACAAAGAAGAATGTTTTAACCCAGGGGGAGGTGAGATTGATTTTTCTCAAAATGATAGAGATGACGATTCCTTCACATTTATCATTTAGATCTTTCTCCCGTATCTCACCTACCCTGAGGTTTCTCCCTTACTTTCCTCCATAAAAAATGAGGACATCATTTTGACCCCGGCATCTTCACTTAGAGCCGGTGGCCTCTCATCGGGATGGAACTTTCATGTGCTTTAATGTTTGTCTAAACATTAATGAAAGCCTGATTGAGATTTTCTCTTCCATTTGCTATGTGACTCGGTTACCAAAAACAAAGGGCTTCGTGGGAGGCACCCCATGCTTATCCATTTTCTATTTTTCTTTTTAGTTTCTAATATGTGTGAGGAGGCTTGTACTCTTCCGTTCTTTGTGTTTGTTGTTTGTGCTTGTGATTGTTTGCAGGATAGACCCAACTTTTCTGAAGACTCTCGTGTTCGGTGTTTTGTCCCGGTCCACTCGAGCTTCCTAGCCTTTGTTTGCAATTAGTTTGGGGATATCCGATATCCTTTCATCTTATTGATTCACGTTTATCTTTGCACAATTAATAAACGGCTTAGATTTGCGTAGAGACCTGCCTTAAAACATTGAGGACAATGTTTCGTTTTAGTTTGGGGAGGGAATCTATCGATTTGATGTTACCTACTTATTGTTTTGTTCTCACGTACCCCGTTTTCCCGCAAAAATAGCAAAAATTTCAAAAATTTTAAATAAAATAAGTGTTTTTGTCATAATTTTGACTTTCTTGCTGGGTAAGAATAAGAGTAAATTTTGACCCGATCGAGCGTGTTGAGCTCTAGCTTGTTCCTTAACTTTTAGGCTAAGCGTTCGCTAATTCGCGAAGAACGAAAAATGATAGAGTTAAGTATGAGTAGGATGCTAAACAAAGATTATTTGGAAATCTTAAGAGCTCATGTATGTAACTTGTTGCTTTTTCTCCCATAAGCTCTTAACCGGATTAATATACGTGCTATTTTTGGAGATTAAACTTAAATCAACAAATTTTTATGTAATATATAGCAAAAATTTTAGTCTTAGTTCAAATTTATACTTGAATTTTTCAAAAAGTAGTTTCTCTTAAAAAAATGATGATAAAATGATAAAAAAAAATATATAATAATAAAAGCTGTGGGCTGATAAAAGTTTACTACCTCTTGCCGGCTCACAACCGATGTGGTAGTCTTCTAAAGAAAGCCCATAGTAAGAATAAAGATCCAAGACTGATAAAAGTTTGTTGCATCTTGCCGGCTCACAACCGATGTTGCGGCCTTCTAAAAGGTCGAGGGTTGCAATTGCATAAATTTCTAAATAGTTAAATTAAATTAATAATTGACTTCTTTTTATTAAATTCAAATATGCTTTTGCGCTTTGACTATTCTATTTTATAAGCTATGAATATTTGGGAAACCTGAGAGTTTTTGAAACTTAAGGTCCGTGAGTCCCGATACTAGTCTTTGTGAGGTGTCAAAAGCTTGGTCACTTAGCCGCAAGGTTGGGATGTGCCGAGACGAAAGTTGCTACAGAGGATGATCTCGCCTTTAAACTCATTATTCTAAGGTGGAACGTAAAGCATAGTATATTGCAAAAAGTTGATCCATGGTTGAAATTCAAGATAGCACACTCACTTAAGATATAATAAATGTCGGGAGTAAAAAAGTTCATAAGATGCAAATATGAGTAGTGCTAGCATCCTTACTGATATTTAGCTATGATTTTGTTTTAAGCTTGGTTTGGACAAGTGAAAAGTCGGGAACGATGAATTTATCCTTTTTGAGGTATTCTCGGAATCGAAATGCATCTTGTTCTATGATCCCTAACAGTTATGAAAATAACGAAAGTCGAAATAATATTATTAATATAAAAATAAATGAAATGAAAAAGTTTTAGAAAAATAGGAAATAGGGGTGTTTTATAACTTGTGATCTCTTAACTCTTTCCACAAAAATCTTTGCTACTTTTCAAAGTTTTAGTTTGGGGAAGTTTTGAGGTATTTGGTTATAGAGCATGTAATATTGCGTGAGGACACGCAATCGCTTAGTTTGGGGAATTTTGATATGTGTGAAAACACATATCCATTTTATATCAAAATAAACCCTAAAAAGACCAAAACTGTGCATAAAAGGCTTGTATATTGCATAAGTCCATGTGAAGCAAATCTAACCGTTTCTTTGATCTTGTAACGGTTAATGACTTGAAAGAACTTCTTTTTGCTTTACCCAGTTTACAAGATGAACACAATTGATCCGTTACAAACTTCAACTTTGGTAAGCCTTTCATAATATCTGATATGTGTGAAAACACATACCATTTTATATCAAAATAAACCCTAAAAAGACCAAAACTGTGCATAAAAGGCTTGTATATTGCTTGTTTTGTCTTTCTTATTGTGTAGGTACGGATAAAGTAAAAATCACTAGAAAACGGTCAAAAACGGACAAACACGAACACGGTAACGGAAGAGCACGCAAAAAGCCGGGAGGAAGCCATCAAAGTCAAACCCTAGTCAAACTTCAGTCAACTTGGTCAACCAAAGTCAAAGTCACAACAAGACAAAAATCTCAAAATTACCAAAGTAGTCCCTGAAAAATCCAAAGTTACAAGAATAACCCTCAAATCAAAACACCCGTTAACTTTTTATATCAAATCCAAAACAAAGCCCGAGCCCATAAATTTTATAACTAACATCCGGCCCAAACCCAAGTCAAAGGCCCAGGTCAATGTCCGAAAAACTGTTTGTTTTGAACAAGATTGATCAAACCATGCTTTAAATCAAAGTTAGCATTGATTTCGGGAATTACAATTGCATCCTCGTACCCCTCGGTGGGTGCTTGGAGCAATTGTGTCATAGTCCGGTTATCAGCCATCGAAACTACGGGAGGATTAACAAAAGGTTCTTCTAAATGAAATGGTTGAACAACAGCCGGTTGGGCTTGTTGTTGACGGTTACGGTTGCGGGTTTGAGAACGAGTGCGCATGCACAAAGTAGAAAAAGAAAATTTAAACTAATTTTTTTTATTTTATTTTTATTTTTTTATTTTTAACAAACTATTTTAATCGATAACGAGATAGACAACTTAAACCAAATAATCAAATTTACTTCACGGTAGCTTTTAAAAATTTTACTTTTTAAGGTGAGCCGTATTTCGTAAATGACACAAATGGCAAGTTTTTAAATCTTTGATTCGAGTTGGGAACTTACTAATGGATAATACCTCAATTGAAGGTATTATTTGTTGGTGTTCTTTTACCAACTTTGTTTATTTTATTTTTTTATTATGGACAATTTTTATATTTTTGAATTTTTTTTATATGATAATTATACTAAAAGAAAGGAAAAATATTTTTTACTTTTTATTTTTATATTTTTTTTATTTTTTTTTTTTTTTTAACAAAACAAAACTTTCAAAAACGAAAGGGTCTTCAAATCACGATCAACAAACTTCAAACGAGAGAATCTTAATCACAAATCCCCGGCAGCGGCGCTAAAAATTGATTCGTAAGAATCTTACACACGTAAAAATATAATATATAATACTATGGAAAAATACCAGACTACACTTGAGGACAAAGGTAAAAAGGAAATTCTTCAAAATATATATAATATAATACATATATTAACCGGGAAGTATGATTCCCCGGGTCGTTTCCTCAACGATTTGTGAAATTGAAACCACGTTTGTTATTCGGACAATGATTTGAATGGGAAACAAAGATTGATTTGATTAACTACTTTTAACAATTAAATTTAACAAATTCTAACAATTAAGCATGAAGACAGATAACGGGAAATCAAAATTTAACAAAAAACGCAAAACGGGACCACTAAACAGAGGTCAAAAACCCTAATTTGCTAAAAATAAACCTAACTTAAATTTTTCTTTTTAAATGGACTCTATTTGACTAAAAAGTAAGTTTAAAGAAAACTAGAACAAAAATGGAGTTGAAATGAGCGTTAAAACACGAAAGACGAAAACGAGAACGAATCCCGTTCTTTAAAAGAAACAAAATTTTGCAAATTAGACCCTACGAAAGCAAAACTGATTTTCTTAGAAACTTTATGATAAAAGAATTTTTTTTTAAAAGATTTGTATTTTTTTGATTATTTTTCTATTTTTTATGATTTTTTTAAAGTTTTTAATGAAAATAAATGTTTAAAAATACTAAACGAACTATAAAAATTCTAGAAAAATTACAGAAAATAGCGTATACTAATTAAATCCTAGGAAAAATAAGCCCAAAAATCACAGCTTTTCAAATAAGCCACGAAATAAGCTGAAACAGCTTAATAGGCTTATAAGGACTAAAAGAGTATAAGAATTAAATGAAGGGAGATGTGGTTGGATGAGCTATTGAAGCAAACTGGTAAGACGTGTGTGTTGTGTGTTAGAGGTCACGGGTTCAAGACAGGATATACACCCTTTTTTGCAATTTTTTATTTTTTGAAAACTTAAAGAACAAAGTTGTAGAGGACAACTTTTTAAGCTACTTTAATAAAGAAACTATAAGCTGAAACTCAAAATTAAGCTCTCAAAAAGCATTTTAAGCTGACTGATACAGAAAGATGGCTTTTGAGGGCCAAAAAGCTAGTTTTTACTTAAAAGCTTGCACTTAACTCAATTTAAGCTCAATTTTAAAACTAAAAGCTGTCCTAGAAAGCTTATGATATGTAGAAGTTAAAAATGATAAGCTACTTAAACTGAAAACACTTAATGCTAACTGAATCTAGCTATCTAAATGGCAAACTCAGAAATAAGCACTAAAAGTTCAAAAACAAGATAAGCTAAAAAGAACAATAAGCTACTACTGAGGCTAAGATTTAGAAAACTTAACAAGCTACTTATATGCTATGAATCCAAATTATAAAAGCAAATACTTTAAGCTAAAAATCAAGGATTAGAAACTAATGATTACTTGCTACTGTTTTTTGAAAATAGGTTATACTAAGATCATAGTACAGTTGGTTTTAAAATTGAAAGACAAAAAGACTATTTTAAAAGCTAAAAACAATAATCCAAATGATCTAACTTCAAGAAACAAATCAAACTTATAACTATTACTCTAAAACCATCTGTATACTCATAAACCAATCCTAACAACAAGATTTACCATCTGATTTTAAACATGAAAAAAGCTATTTTTCTCTTTTATTAGTATCTGAATGCAATTTGTAACTACCAATACACAAAGCTAAATTTCATATTATGTAGACTAAAGGAACTAAATCTTCACTGATTTACCACTATACTAAATGCAAATGAAGTTATGACAAAGCTAGACAAATGATTAATCTAATACATGACAAAAGTGATACTTGACAAAAATGTACGCCCCGAACCAAAAGGTTAGAAGTATGTACAAATATGGTGTGACATCAAAGCATACATAATCATAACCACAAGCTAAACATCGGAAGTCTAATAAATAACCAAAGAAATAAGTCAACACGACTTAAGGTACATTAATTCTCAAAAGATAGACATACCAAACGAATAACAAAATGTCTTGAAATAGAAATAATCATAAATCAAAAACTAAGAGCTCTAGGGTAAAGTCAACACTCTACAGCACTCATAACCTGAAAGCTACCTCAGCTCCTAGCTTAATACCTGCCGCATGAAAAGAAAGTGGCGGCTGAGCTATACAAATCCAGTGAACAGATATAAATAACCGAAAGCAAAAGATAACGGAATCAAAGGATACGATACAGATACAAGGATATCACAATACATGATCAAAGGGAATACAAAAATAAGTAAGTTGAATCAGGGAAATCAAATAAGTTACAGTTCAATCACCAAGCCCAAACAAACCAGATCATAGTACCATGGAGTCATTAGCTTCCAAAGTTGTGAAAGACGTGGAATTGCACCCAAACATAGAGTCACCAAATATCCAAATCTCATAATGTCCTAATCCATCGAATACAAAACAAATTCTAGATGCATCCATACGCCCCTTATAAACAAATAATATCTTCCGTAATTGCGCATATACTATCAAATTGGGTAGGGTATGATAAATCCAATCACTCACACATGAGTCATGCCTAAGGTGCATCAATGACACTCCATTTTACCTCATGCTAGGAAATAATAGTGGCTTGGTTCTCAAACTGAAGGGTTTCAAGCAAAGTCATATCCAAGTTCATTTCAAAGGATCATAGCAAAGGTTTAATGTCAAGGTTCAAATATCAAGTTCAAATATCAAAGGTTCAAATGATCAAAGGTTCAAATAATCAAAGGTAGCATAGCAAAGGTTCCAAATAGAATAATATAACAGATCATATAGAAAGCAAAGACAAAAGGCTCAGAGGCAAATGTAAGCAATCACATAAGAAACAAAGATAGAGAGGAATGATGTCATTGGAGAAAACCCCCTTTTTTTTAACGCGAAAAAAAATAAAGGTCAGAATATCTGTACCTTATTCTGAAGCAAAGCAAAATCAAAGAAACACCACAGGACTATCAAAATCACTCCCTCTTGATCGAACCTAAAGAAATGATGAACTCGAATTACAAACCATTCATTTAAGTTATACTTTCTATTTTTAGAAACTTTCCATTTTTAGTAACTTTCCATTTTTAGTAACTTTCCATTTTTAGTAATATTCATCATTTGAGATTCTATTAAGTATTTTGAATAGCTTAGGGACTTAATATGTTAACCTTACAAGTTTAGGGTTAAATATGACAACTTTCCATGTTTTAGGGTTTACCAAAATCAACAATTTTTAAGGTTAAAAGTGTAAATATCAAAGTTTCACATTTTATTCAGATTATACCTTCCATTTTCTGTATTTACAAGTCAAACCCTTAATTTTACATAATTTACATATTTAGTCCTTTTGTTTAATAATTACTTAAACATATCATTAATTATCCATAATTACAAAACAAAGCCCCTTATAGGTCAAATATGACAAATCATACTATATACATTAATTACTAATCAAACCTTATACTTTCCAGTAATTTACGAAGTTTTAGTCCCTCTTATTTTAATTAATTAATTCTAATTACTTATTTATGTATTACCCCATTTAAATCCAAAATTAATATCAAAATGACATTTTATAATACCCCCCAACTCATATTTATATACAGAATAATAACTAAATAAATAACATGTCTTAAACAGCCCCATATTTCATTAAATTACAAAACAAGTCCTAATACTTTTTATATCACAATCGCTAACAATTAATCCACAAAACCCTATTTAATTTTTCCAAACACTCAAACACAATTTTTTTTTTAAAAAAAAAAAAAAAATTTCCCAATCATTAAAATTTATTACACCTGTAAAAAATAACAAAACCCTAACCCTAATTCATTTTAACAATTTTCTTTCCTTTTTCCCCTTTATTTGAATTCGGCAAACATAATTAAATCCCCAATAATTATTCGAATCACTTCTAAATTTTTCCAACAATTTATATGAGTTATATGTGATATGAACAACCTTAGAAAAATATAAAATAAATTTTACAATTATTTTATATGCCGATTTCATATTTAATTCAAAATTAGGGTTTCGAATATAAATTGGATTTATAAAATCAAAATAACATGCATGCTAATTTTTCTTATGCATATATCGAATTTAATATGATGAAAAAGTGAGTTGTAAAAATCCCTGATGATCCTTAGTGAATTTTAATGGAAATTAAGAACCCCGGTTGCTTATTCGAACCCAAAACCAATACCAAAATCGAACAAAGCCTTATAAAATCTTCCCACTATTTTTCCCACACTCCTTGACCTTCAAATCACCTTAGAAAAATTCGTCCTTGCCTTGGAAAAATCTTATGTGCCGCCTCTTGATTTTATTAGGGTTCGGTTTTTGTTTTTAAGATTAATAAAATGAAAAGGGAATAAAGGAGTTATAATAGGATTATACTAAGAAGGTTTTGCCGAGATTTTGGGCCTTTCAAAATAGATAAATCAGATTTTTATCATTTGCATAATTATTTAGTATTTATCCTTAATTATTTTATATTAATAATAATGTATAATTAAATTATTATACATAGTTCGGCATATATACATATATATATATATAATTATAATCATTTTTCTTTTATAACATAAAGTATTTTAATCTTACAAAAAAAAAATTCATAATTGTCACATGTTACATTTTCATAGTTTCTATAATTAAAATGAAATTTATTTAAGCTTTTATGGATTTTTCTTGCATTAGGGGTATTTTGGTAATTTTACACTTGTTGAGATTTTTAGGTTTTACAACTTCTTCCCCTCTAAAAAAAAATTTCGTCCTCGAAAATTGAAATGAACCGGAATGGAAACGAAATGAGAACGAAACGAAAACATAAGCCGACTAGACCAAAGATATGAGGATAAACTACTCACATAGGAGACTCTTCAGTCTCACCAGTAGTCCTCATGCTCTGTGATTTTTCCAAAAAATCTTCACAAAAGGAATAACTATTGTTTCTCATGACTCACTCCTTGGACGATCCTGAATGGATTCAGGTTCTTACAAAGACATATCAGGCTGAATCTGATCAAAGGATAAGATGCGACATTGCAATGATGATAATGGTATACCCTCAAAAGGAGATACAAGAAAGAATTAGTGAACGTCGCGATAACTGCTGAGGGAAGTGCCAGACGATACGAAACCTCTCCAATACGTTCCAAAATCTCAAACGGACCAATGAATCGAGGACTGAGCTTGCCCTTGATCCCAAAACGTTTAACTCCTCTGAATGGCGAAACCTTCAAAAATACACGATCTCCAACTTGAAACTCTAAGTCACGTCGATGCTTATCAGCATAACTCTTCTATCGCGATCTAGCCTCCATCAGCTTCTCCTTAGCAACAGCCACTTTCTCATTAGTAATCTCGATGAGCTCCAGACCTTCAATCAAACGCTCACCTACTTCATCCCAGCAAATAGGTGCTCGACATTTTCTACCATACAAAAGCTCGAAAGGTGCTGCCTTGATGCTAGCATGCCAACTATTATTGTAGGCAAACTCCACCAAGCATAAATATTCATCCCAACAACCCGTCCATTCCAAAGCACAAGCCCTCAACATATCTTCCAAAGTCTGAATGGTCCTCTCTGACTGACCATCGGTTTGAGGATGAAATGATGTACTGAACTTAAGACGAGTTCCCCAAGCTTTCTGTAATCCTTTCCAAAAACAAGACGTAAACTTCGGATCTCTGTCGGACACAATAGAAGTCGGTGTACCATGCAGTCTAACGATTTCCTGTCGAAAAATCTCCGCCAACTTACTAATACCATAGTTCTTCTGAATGGGTAAGAAATGAGCAGACTTGGTTAGCCAATCAACAACCACCCAAATCGCATCATGTCTTTTCTGAGTAGTAGGCAAACCAGTAACGAAATCCATGGAAATCTTATCCCATTTCCACATAGGAATCTCTAACGGCTGTAACAAACCACTAGCACTCTGATGTTCAATTTTAACCTACTGACAAGCCATACATTTGGATACAAACGTAGCCACATCTTGCTTCATGCAGTTCCACCAAAAGTACTGTTTCAAATCTCTGTACATTTTGGTTGAACCTGGATGAATAGTAAATGGAGAACTATGAGCTTCCGTCATAACCTTCTCGCGAAGTGCCTGATCATTAGGAACACATAGCCTATCTTCAAACCACACAACACCGTCATCATCAACACTGAACTCAGTATGTTTACCGTCTTCAACATTCTGCACAATAGCCCACAACTCACCGTCGTCCCTTTGAGCTTCTTTGATCTGTAGCATGAGGTTAGACTCTATCCTCATACTCGCCCAATAGCCACCAAAACCTCATATACATAGCACAACATCCAAACGCTCTAAATTATGCAGGATTATGGAATCAAAACAAGCTATCATCCCAGATTTTTGACTAAGTGCATCGACAACCACATTAGCCTTGCTCGGATGGTACTGGATGTTAGTGTCATAATCTTTCAAAAGTTCCAACCATCTTCTCTGTCTCATTCCATGTCTCATGTTAAGTTCACGCAGCCGAGTAAAAAATATATTTGAGACTCTTATGATCTGAAATATATCACAATGCATTCACCATACAGATAGTGTCTCCCAGATCTACAATTCAAAAACCACGGCATGCTCAACTCAAGATCATGGTTCGAATAATTTACTTCATAAGGCTTCAGCTGTCTTGAAGCGTAGGCGATCACCTTCCCATGTTGCATCAAAACACAACCCAAACCTTTCTTCGATGCATCACTGTATATCTGAAAACCACCGGAACCTGATGGAAGAGTCAATATCGGAGCAGACACCAATCTCCTTTTCATTCCTCAAACTCTCCTCCGACTCCTCACGCTCATCCGTCCACACAAACTTCTTTTCTCACTCCTTTCTCATCAGCTGGGTTAAGAGGTAAAGGCTAACGGGAGAAACCCTCAACAAAACGTCGGTAAATAAGCCAGCAAGCCCCAGAAAACTCTCACCTCCGTCACCACAGAAGTAGGTCCTCGCACTTTGTGATACTTCAAACCTTTGATGTATCCATAATGATGCCCGTCGCAGATACCATATGACCAAGGAAAGAGCGACTTTGCCTGTAAACCAAAACGAACACGCACTTCGAAAACAACTTCGCAAACACATCTTCTGTCTAAGAATCTCCAACACAACCGTAGATGTCGCTCATAGTTCTTCTCAGACTTGGAGTAAACGAGGATTCATCCGATGAAAACAATAACGAACTTATCAAGGTTACTCGTGAAAATTGACGGTTCATCAAATCCATAAACATGGGTAGGAAGCATTAGTCATAACCGAAGGGCATAATCAAGAATTCCGTAGTGGCCATAAAACTTGCGTACGAAAATCAGACATAGAAATATCCTGCTTCTCGTCACCCTAATCTGGTGATAAACCATATCGCAGATCAATCTTATAAAGAAATATTTGGCCCCCATGAAGTTGTCAAACAAATCGTCCGCATCCGCGGAAGAGGATATCGAAATATACGAATCGTAAATAGTAATACGGTTGAGTTCGCGGTAATCAATACACAAGCGCATGCTCCCATCCTTCTTCTTAACAAATAAGACCGGTGCACCCCACGGTGAAACACTGGGTCTAATAAAGCCATTCTCCAACATCTCCTGTAACTGCTCCTTTAACTCCTTCAATTCAACAGGTGCCATACGATACGGAGCCTTTGAGATAGGTTCAGCACCGGGAATTAACTCAATGCCAAATTCAATCTCTCTAGCCGGAGGAAGTCCAGGAAGTTCATCGGGAAAAACATCAGCGAATTCACGAACAACAGAAAGATTTTCAATATTAGGACTCTCCAAAGATGTGTCCATAACAGAAGCCAGAAAACCTTGGCACCCATGAGAAATCAAGGTACGTGCCTTCATAGCAGAGATGAGCTTAACGGACTTAAGCGGTGAGGAACCATGATAAACAAATTCAGGTTGGCGAACGTTACCAAAGATCACAGTCCTAGCATAGCAGTCAATGGTAGCTCGATGAGAAGCCAACCAATCCATGCCAAGAATCACATCAAAGTCGAGCATATGGATAGGAAGTAAATTCGCAGGACGAATACGATCAGCAAAACGGAGAGGACAATTAACATATTCATGGTCAATGAGCATATGGTTCTTCATTGGGGTTGAAATGATTACACGTTCAATTAATGGTGTAGGAGTCATATTAAGTTTCTTAGCAAAAGTGGTAGATATAATAGAATGTGTAGCCCCAGTATCAAATAAAACGAAGACGTAAGGTTAGGGAGAGCATTGGCCACAGCAGCAGTAATCATGGCCTCGAAGTTAGGGACATCGTCATCCGAGTTTCTACGGGTAGTCACCATCTGAACGATCGAGAAAACGATTAGCAAACGAAAACAAGATAGGTTACGGAAGAGAGTTACGCAGAAGGAACCTAATGTCTACCCAATCCTCACAGGTCATAGCCTAAGCTCTAAGGTCATAAGACCTCGTCATGATTAACCTGGCAGCTCTGATACCATAAATTGTAACGCCCCGACCCAAAAGGGTAGAAGTATTACAAATATGGTGTGACATCAAAGGCATACATAATCATAACACAAGCATAAACAGCGGAAGTCTTAAATAAATAACCAAAGGAAATAAGTCAACATGACTTAAGGTACATAAGTTCTTAAAATATAAGTCCCCCCCCCCCCTTGAGGTGCGGTCATCTTCCATTTCCTACCAAGCAAACCACTGATCCTAAACCCCCTGAAAATCCTGTCGTCTCGAATCATAACCCCGATCCTGATGACCCCGATGCTCAACACTCTGGTCCTGACGACCCCTAACTCATGCTGACCCTGGACCAATAATGACCCTATGTTCTCCTGTTGGCCCTGTCCCCTGTACTGACATAAATTACCACTGTCAACACGGCACTCGTTCTAACATAAAATGACAAAAGTCAAATAGTCAAAGGACTAAATTAGAACATTTAAACTCACAAAAGGGGCAAAGGTTACACTTTAGCTACTCCATAGTTGTCATGAGTCATCAATGATATACGTAATTAGGCATAAATACGGAGTAGTTCGCCCTTATGACTACGCCATAGTTAAAATTAGCTATTAAAGGAAAAGCTGCATCAACAAACTACGGCGTAGTTCCACACTTATGACTACACAGTATTTAGGTCAAAAAGTATAAATAGAGGCCCAAAACCTGCACATTCGTATCATTCAACCAAGAGGAGTTCTCAGAGATTATCTAGGGCTTCCATAGGGAAACGAATTCGGCCACATTCATTATTTCAAATGAGAAATTGCTTTTTCATTCATAATTTGTATTAATCATTCTACTGACAGTTTGTAAGACTATTATGTTGAATCAATCCCATGTATTGTTTGTTTTATATGTCTTATATTTATCTGTGCTATAGTGGGGCCTAAGCGACCTTAGTGCTACCTGTTTATTAATGTTATAGTTTTAATGTTTGTTTACTGTTGATGTATTGTTTTTATTAGATATCCTTATTGCCGGTTGTATGATCCTCGAGTTTTAGTAGTATTGAGGGTAGTATAGATCCTGTTAAGCTTTATATTAGGCTTATTAGTTGAATTATGTGTTAACAAGAATAGGTTTGCAGCTGTTCTTAGTGTAGGGATTGCCCAAATCACCGCCTATAGTAATTTAGATACTTATAAAGCATGGGAAACTCTTCTTGGAGGGTTTATTGATGAGGTGTCATTTTATACATTATTTCGGGGTCATTTAACCCCTTAACTCATGCAAATATGCCCAGATTATATGTTTAATCATTTTTTTGTATTTTTAGCACTTGGATGTCATTTAGAGGAAATACACGTGACTTGGGCTCATTTGGAGAAGAAACGGACGAGATTACGGACCTACACCATATCCTTGAAGAAGTATTGCTTACAGAAAATGGAGACGGCGTCGCAAGCATAAAGCGACGCCATCGTGATCTATTCAGAGACAGCGTCTGGAATTTGGAGACGATGTCAGGACGTGGCCGACTTAAAGAGGATCTAGAATCATCCACGTAGCGACGACGTCAGGACGATAATGCGACGCCGTCGCCGTGATACCTCTATATATACAAAACCGATTCTATGGTTTTAGTGTGTAACTTTTGGGATAACTTTGTATAACGTAGGGAGACGAACCCTAGTCCTTGTAGCAGCTTCATAGGTCGTCTTTAGGGCCTCAAAACCCTATTGTACTACCTGGGATCCATGTTTTAATTCTAGTAAGGTTATTCATCATTAATCATTCAATATGTCTATGTGTTGTGTGATTGATTTATCTTCTTACTTCCTTTATAACATGCGAGGCTAAACCTTCCTTTGTATTTGCTTATGATTGCATGAAAGTTGGATTATAGATCCTTTTACTGTTGCTTCTTGTTGATGAATGTGCGCGTTAGGCCTTAGAAAACCAACTTTTGTCCGTATCGCTGTTGACACATCTAGGGAAACACGAGTACGTAGAAAGGATACCATAGGGTAACAGTCTTCATACTACCTTGCTCCTTATGTGGTTGATCCCTCTTAAGGTATTTCACACGCATTTAATATACTCTTAGGGGCCTTGTAATAGTCTTCATACTACCTTACTTGTGCTTTGCCTTAACGGAATATTAAATAGACGACGGATTCATGTAATTCATTCATAACTTAGGAAATACTTACACATTACATCACAAGTGTGACAAGGCAACAGGATTAGGAGAAACAATATGATAAGTAATGCATGATTAAGTAAATACATTTAATTATTATAAAGTTATCACCAATAGATTAGTTTATCAATTAGTTTAGTTAATAGTTTATCAAACCAACCTCTCAAACCATAGATTTACCTGCTTTCTATAAAATATAAAAACATAAAAGTAATCTTCTCTCAACCTTTAAAATTCTGTTAGACCGTGATCAAGCCTTCTCAACCTATTCTTCTAGAGAACAATAACAACCCCTGAGTCTTGCCTATACTACTACTACTACAACAGTTAGGTACACTGCCTAGGGAGTTGTAAAACTTCTTGTTAAAGTCCTACGACGACCACATCAAGTTTTTGGCGCCGCTGCCGGGAAATAGTTAGGTTTTGATCATAGTTTTACTTAGTTCTACTCGCTGGAATCCTTTCAAGTGAGACTTTAATTTCTGCATATTAGCTTTCTCGTAGTCTATCTTTTCTTTGTGTTAATTGTTTCATAACCTATTCTTGTCAACCACTATGGGAGACGAGAATACTATCCGCACTCTTGGAGACTACTCCAAACCTAGCCACGAAGGCTATAAGAATACCTTCGAGCTCCCCGTAGGGAACAACATGGTACCTCTTCGATCTGACACCATCCGGTTGGTGTAAAACGGATGCTCATTCCACGGACTTCGGTCTGAGGATCCAAATCAACACCTTAAGGATTTCCTAAAACTTGTGGACTCACTTAACCTTGATGGTGAAAATAGGGAAAGAACGCGCCTGTGTTTATTTCAATTTTCCCTTCGCGATCAAGCTAGCAACTGGCTTGAACGTCTTCCAGCAGGATCCATCACCACATGGGAGGATCTTACTACTCGTTTCCTTGCTCAATTCTTTCCACCAGGAAGGACTGCAAAACTTCGAAATGACATCCTGATGTTCCAACAACATCATGAAGAATCTCTATTAGAAGCATGGTCTCGTTTCAAGGACTTACTCTAAAAAGTCCCTCATCATGGCATCAATCGTTGGCTTAAGATCCAAATTTTTTATGATCATGTATCTTTTCATCTTAAGTGCAAGATTGACCGAGCCACCGGCGGCAAACTCCGCGATAAGAATGCCGACGAATCTTGGGAAATCATTGAGAATCTTGCCTTTTACGACCATGATGGCTAGAATGATGCAAAAGAATTCGTCAAACTGATCAAGGCTATTTCTATGCCTCATAGTACCTCAAAAACAACTGACCAAAGACTTCTTGAGCTTGAAGACCAGATTAACTTCTTGCTAAAAGGATCACGACTGACACCAAGACCAAGCTCAACACACATCCCTCAAGCTCATGCCAAAGCAGTCTACTCAAACCCACACCCACAAAACCAAAATGAACCACCAAAGCAGAACCTCTTTACTTTTCGTGAACGTACCAGTCCAAACCCTCAACCCCAAGCATTAGGAACCAATTTTGAGGCTCGAGTACGGGACTACATGGCAGCACACACCGAATGAATGGAGAGGTTCAAAAATGCCATTTTCAAGCAACGCGAGGAGATCAACGACAGAATGACTGAAATGTTCGGGCTTCTTAAAGAACTCACGACCAGTAGGGCTCCTAAAAAATATTGATAAGAGAAGAGGCCAAATTCCCCGTCACCAAGAACGTAAATTCTATCTCTCTCTCTAGAGGGGAGGAGGAAAGAAGTGACAAAAATAACATAGCAATCAGAGACAACACTGAGAAGCCCACCGAAACAGAAACGAAAACACCAGCTAAGAAAGCCGCGAAGGGAAATGAAGCTGAAAGCAAAGCTGAAAATGAAGAAACAACCGAGGCACCTAGCTCTCAACCCGTTGAATATTACATGAAGCATAGGGTAAATAAGAAGCTAATAGAAGGACTTGTGGATAATCATAGGTTCAACGACTCTTTATCGGGAGCACGAGTTAGAAAATTAAAAGGGAAGACATATAATTTATCACCTAGGGGCCCCGTTTATGATGCAATTCTTAACAAAAAGATAACAAGGAAAGAGGACATTGGAGGAAACTTCGAAATACCTTGTAACATAGGAGGCCTGAAACACATGAACGCCCTAGTTGACCAAGGATCCGACGTAAATGTCATGCCCCTCTCTACTTATATGAAACTAAATGACGAGAGGCCGGCTAAGATGGACATTAAACTCTCACTAGCTAGCCACTCGTATATCTACCCTTTAAGAATAGCTGAGGACATATTAGTTAAGGTTGCTAAGCATGTGTACCCCGTGGACTTTGTGATTTTGGATATAAAGGAAGACGAAAAGAGACCCTTCATCCTAGGAACACCATTCCTAACAACGGCCAAGGCCGTAATTAAGTTCGATAAGGGCACTATAACTCTAAGATCTGGAAAGAGTAAGATAAGTTTCCATAGGATACCTGAGTCCCTCTGTAAGATCGAGATAGGAGTTAAGAACGACATTGATCCTATAGCCCCCACTATGACTATAAATAGATTAGTCCTGGAATGGGAAGAAATGATAAAACTTCACTTAGAGAGGGAGATGAAGTTCAACCAATAGAAGAGCAAAAATTTCAAAAGTAAGCATCATGCTCTAGTTAAAGTGGAAGGTGAAATGGATGATGAAGGAGCAGTCACATAAGAATGTGTGACTTCGAGTCTAGCTACAAGACTCGTAAATAAAGAAAATTACTTTTTGGGAGGCAACCCAATATTTAATTTTCCTGCATATTAGGAGTGTCTTGTGTTTTAACTCTTTATTATTTGTTTTATTATGTTTGAATTAGTTGTAATCATGCTTTGTTTGTTTGTAACTTCGTCTTATTTGCAATCAAAGGTATTTTGCATCAAAATAAGTGTAGAGGAAATATCCAGTTTTAAGAACCCAATTCAAACATTTAAAATAAATTATTTTGATTAATTCGCGTCAGTTTTGAGTCATAAATTATAATGACTAATTCCAGGTTTTTATACAGTGCTTTCTTTAGTTTTGACTTATAAAAATTGTGTGCAGGAAATTTCTCATTAAAAATGAAAAAGAAATTTTCACAGACGCTGGAGAAGGCGTCAGGATTTATCCTGACGGCGTCGCGTCTCCAGCTATGTAAAAATTCAAATTTTTTCTTGTATTCCTGAAAAATAAAATGTGTAATATTTAAAATATGTAATTCTTTTGTAAACCTGCAGAAAAACCTATGATTATATCATTACTCTTATCCTATCTGTACTGCTTTCGTAGAGTCGAAACCCTAAATTCATGTTGTACATTTATCTATCCCGCCGATTTTATGCTTGGTGTAATTGTCTTTGTTTTTTATTACAGGTTATGTTTGATGAGAAGAAGCTTGGAAGTTTTAGAAAGTTTCATTGGATAATTCTTGGAGGATGATTTAACCAGTTATCGCATGTTTCTTCTCCATTATTGAGCAAACCAGGGGAGTATTAGTTTTTTTTACTTGTTTTCTTTTCCCTTTATTCGTTTTTACGGGTACTTCTATAGAACATTGGGGACAATGTTCAACTTAAGTGTAGGTGAAAAATAAGCCTTAGAAACTATTCTTTTATTTACCATTTGCTTGTTCCTTAAAATGATGGGTAATATATTGAAACATAGCATAAAAAGGTAATTTTGACCCAAATTTAAATTTTTTACGACACATACCGATGAAAACCAAATATTAATAGCGTCTCATGGATAAGAATGTGTATGACTAGCACAAAAACCCTCAAAATTCCACCCCCAAAATGTGAGGTTCGCCTTTAGATCTATAGCAATTCGAGTATCTATTATTGATACCCAAGATAGTTTATACCTTTAGCTTGTTCGAGTTAAGGTTCGAATGCAGACATATGTGTCTATTCCATCGTTACGGATGTGTATGTATGATCTAGGTCACCTTTTCTAGAACATCGGCTCGATATTAAATTATATAACTGTACCAGTAGTATATTAAATTCTAGAACTTATTTTTGTGATGCATTCCGAGACCGCATATAAAGTATTAGGATTTGCTTGATAAGAGGCACTAGGATTAACCCATGTTTAAAACATGTAATTGTTATGATGGTCACACCGATAATGTAACTATCCCATACCTTGCCATGCACTCATCTTTAGTGCAGGATATCCCTAGTACAACCCTCCGAGCATTGTCACCCTTAAACCAATCGTTACACCCAAATCGCCTTAGCCTACCTTGTATGTACTCGCTTTTAGTTCATTATTGTTTTAACCCAAGTTAATTATTGAGTACACGGTTGCTAAGTCCTTATCCTTGTAAATACAGTCTTGGGACGATTGGGATTCATGGTAGTATTCGTCTTATGAAGAATTGGGGAAGAAGTAATTTATTACCCCCAATAGATCTCAATAAGCTCCATTTTATGTTGATCCATCTCGATTCGGGTCATAGAATAGTTTTCTTGTAAAGTATGTAAAAGCTCAAGTGTAGGGGTGCATCTATAAGCCCCATGTGATGTATTATGTTATTCGAAAAAAAGAAGAGAAAAACAGAAAAGAAAAAGAAAGATATTGATATAGAGTTGTGTAGAGTTTGTATATCTTCGTCTGAGTCTTGGCTTAGCAACCAAACCAACGTGTATTCGTATAAATAATTAGCTAACCCTTCCACTCCAAATTCACCCAAAGCCACCCAAATGTATCCCATCCATTTCCATTTCATTATACGTTATCTTACACCTACATCCCACAACCATTTAAAAGACCTCTTAGATAGTAATGAATAATGCTGGCACCCAGTGGTGGAGGTTTGATCCTTTACCAAGCCTATAGTAATTTATATGCTATGACAGGTAATAAGTGTTGATTTTTAGTTTCCCTATTATGTTATAATTTATTATACACCCGAATGAAAGAGAGAATCCCAAACACTTATGTGAGGTGCTAATATGTACAGTCTATGCTTTTAATTACGAGGTCTAGAAGGTTGTGTTGTAAAATAATTTTAAAGACTAGGTTAAATGACCCTCATATTGCTATTGTCTAGGTAGAAAAGCCCATTTTCTTGAGGACAAACAAATCCCAAGTATAGGGGTATTTGATGAGGTGTCATTTTATACACTATTTCGGGGTCATTTAACCCCCTAAATCATAAATATGCCCAGATTATGTGCTTAATCATTTGTTTTTGTATTTTTATCACTTGGATGGCATTTGGAGGAAATACACGTGACTTGGAGCTCATTTAGAGAAGAAACGAATGAGATTACAAACCTACACCAAATCCTTAAAGAAGTATTGCTTACAGAACATGGAGACGGCGTCGCAAGCATAAAGCGACTCCATCGTGATCTATTTAGTGACGACGTCTGGAATTTGGAGATGGCATCAGGACATGGCCGACTTAAAGAGGATCTCGAATCATCCACGTAGCGACGGTGTCAGGGCCATAACGCGATGCCGTCGTCGCGATACCTCTATATATACAAAACCGATTTTAGGGTTTTAGTGTGTAACTTTTGGGATAACTTTGTATAACTTAAGGAGACGAACCCTAATCCTTGTAGCAGCTTCATAGGTCGTCTTTAGGGCCTCAAAACCCTATTGTACTACCTTAGATCCATGTTTTAATCCAAGTAAGGTTATTCATCATTAATCATTCAATATGTCTATGTGGTGTGTGATTGATTTATCTTCTTACTTCCTTTATAACATGCGAGGGTAAACCCTCCTTTGTATTTTCTTATAATTGCATGAAAGTCAGATTGTAGATCCTTTTACTGTTGCTTTTTGTTGATGAATGTGCGCATTAAGCCTTAGAAAATCAGCTTTTGTCTGTATCGCTGTTGACACATCTAGGGAAACGCGAGTGCGTAGAAAGGATACCATAGGGTAACAGTCTTCATACTACCTTGCCCCTCATGTGGTTGATCCTTCTTAAGGTATTTCACACGCATTTAATATACTCTTAGGGGCCTTGTAATAGTCTTCATACTACCTTACTTGTGCTTTGCCTTAACGGAATATTAAATAGACGACGGATTCATGTAATTCATTCATAACTTAGGAAATACTTACACATTACATCACAAGTGTGACAAGGCAACAGGATTAGGAGAAACAATATGATAAGTAATGCATGATTAAGTAAATATATTTAATTATCAAAAAGTTATCACCAGTTGATTAGTTTATCAATTAGTTTAGTTAATAGTTTATCAAACAAACCTCTCAACCCATAGATTTACCTGCTTTTTATAAAATATAAAAACACAAAAATAATCTTTTCTCAACCCCTAGAATTCTATTAGACCATGATCTAGCCTTCCCAACCTATTCCCCTAGAGAACGATAACAACCCCGAGTCTTGCCTATACTACTACTACAATGGTTAGGTACTCTGCCTAGGGAGTTGTAAAACTTCTTGTTGAAGTCCTACGACGACCGCATCATTTGTATTTGAAAAGTGAGATTATCGACACTAAACATATCTTTATGATAGTTGGGGGTTAATCACTATAGCCTTGATACCCCCGACTCCGCGATCATGGAGGATTGAATTCGTAGGGTATATAGGACAAGGTTCGATGCCAATTTGGGCATGTTGATTTTAGAACCATCATTATTAACGGTAAAGTAGACATTGCACTAGGAAACACCATTTAAACTATAACAAGAGAATAAAGAGGCTAGTACATCTCTCTCTTTGATTAATCTTTGCATTTTAATTCCGCATTTTGTTTATTTTCTTAAATTCAAATCAAATCATTATTTAACTTGTGACAAATTCAAATTAGTAACTCAAACACTTAGCTCTTGGGACGACCTCAGATTTACCATTCCTACACTATACACGACCGGGTTCTTTGCCCGTTAGTGCGTTGTGGACCATAGGTAGTCGAGTTTTATAAACTTAAAACTTGGTAATTAGTTTAAATGAATTATACGCATCACCTAACACCTCCCCCGGCCTCTATGGCGACCCCGCCCCCATTACCACGACCCTTACCAACTAGTCCCCCTCTTTTTTACATATTTAGGTAGGGATGCCGACCTCTACTCTCCGGTCTCTTTTTCAATTTTTAACTGTTGGTTTTGTTTTCTAATATTTTTTTTAAATCCGCATTTTTTTCTATAAAAACCCCACTTATCATTTTTATACACTCTCTTATACATCATATTTTTTAATCAACTCAAAAAATGTCTCCTAAAACCAAAACACCAAAATAACAATGACAACCAAACGTTACAATAACAATCGACCCCAATTTTACTTTACACGGCCAATCAACAACGATTCCCTTCCAACCTGTCAGCTTCACATATCACTGAATGCATTCACAACCTATGTACCTACCTCATCCGTATTCAACTCCATTTTATAACCAACAAGCATAGAATCAAATGTATCATCCCCGCTTGGCTTCATCACCGTATAACCCACCTTCTCAATCTTCTCTGATCCAGTCTTTTCATTTTGATGACGAACTCGGGCTGTTATGGGGTGTTGATTCTCAATCTTATCAACCCTTTTTGTCTCAAGATTCAGAAGGTTAATCCCAACCCCGTTCGAGATGACTCTCCTGTCGAGGAGGTGACGACCCCGTCAAAAGGAAGTCTACAAAAGGTTTCAACAATCCAAGAAGAATGACAAAGATGTAGCGGATCCATGGAGCCCTGAGGAGAGGTAGGTTTGTGTAAAGCATAGGTAGATGTGTTTGAGAATAGCGTTGAAGGATATTATAAAAGGGCTAGGGAATTTTGGACACAAGTACATCAATACTTTTTAAATGAAATGAATGAAAAGAAACGTTCATACAATTCCTATAGCTGCAAATGGAAAAAATAGGCTTTGTCCTAAAGTTTCTCAATTTTGTACGCTTATTGCAATATACGTAATATATTATAAACACGTATATCAATTATGAATGCATTTAGTATAACTAACTAATGCAACAACTAGTGTGTCCCGTAAAAACCCCTTTGTATGAATGCAATGTTTAAAAACGGTTATAGTCCAGCAAAAACATTTGACCTGGTTCTCTATAACCTTGGCTCTGATACCAATCTGTAACACCCCCAAATTGGGTCGCAGCGGAATAAGGATATCCGGGGCGTGTCACTTCATAGATCAATAGCACAAGATATATAAGAACGACGAAAAGTCATTTAAAATGGTACATTGGATTTGATAAAAGACTTGTTACACAAAGCATACAGCTTTACTTGTTCAGTGTTTGATATTACAAAGATTGACAATACATTTCCCAAAACATATTACATCCAAATCTTTAGCGTGATAACCAAAAGTGTCACCAATGTATCCCTGACACCTCGTGCCTATTGACCACCTGAAAACATTGCTTTAAAACGTCAACAAAAATGTTGGTGAATTCATAGGTTAGTAAAATATAATATGCAGGACCGCAAGACCTTCCCCGTGATAATGCAACAGATGCAGACATCACAAAATCCGATTACGTTTTCCTAAGCTCATGACACTGAAGCTCGACAATTATATTCGCAATAATAAATATTGCTATTCTGCCCGATCAGATGTTCAACCCTAAACATCCCAAATTCGACATGCTATAACGTTCGTTCCCGGTGATAGCTAATCACCCGAACGGGGAGGTCAATCCCAAATAGATCTATTCATAACATTCGCGCTCACATAATGTAATTAACAACTACATCTATGCAATTGACAGTTCATGATAAAGGGGCTCAACTTGGGTTATCGCTACTTAGGCAAACACGTAATCAATATAAAATATACACTTGCGTCCAATTTATAAAACAAAGCATGTTTCCACCCCAAAGTTATAAATCATTGAAATCGTAAAAATGTGGGGCTATGAACTCACCTTGAGTTACTGATAATCCAAATATCACAGATAGCGCGTCACGTAAATGATCGAATGCAACCTAAATTAACATAGGTCGTATAAGCACTAATCGCTTTGATTAACTAACATCATATACAAGTCTATGTTAGTTACATCATACTATCGTTCGGGCTATCATAATTTAAGAGGTCATGTAGTGACGTATGAGGAGCTAGGACACTTTAAATCGTAAATCCAACAACTCGTCGATACGCCACCCCGAAGAGGCCTCATTATGAAACTCCCTAGTAATATAGTACTTTGATAACTACATATAATTCTATATAGCTTCATCACCGTCTATTTGTAATTTAGAAATCGTTGTTATAGAGTGAAAACGTTTATAATTATCGTTTTAGTAAAACTAGCATAACTTTCCCGTTTTAAACCCGTTTCTCGCGTTTCTTACGTCCATGTCTTCGTATTGAGATGATGTATTAAAATATTACATTTTTATATTTTATAACCTTCTATGAACAGTAATTTTACTGTTCATGGCGTTTTATAAATTTACTTTTATAAATTTAATTGTCGTAATACCCGTAAATGCAATAACTTGTTCGTTTTAATCCCGATTTTAGCGATTCCTTCGACCACGTCTTTGTTATCAAAACTATCACATTTTTAATAAGTGGAATCTGCTGATGAACAGTAATTTTTACTGTTCATAGTTTATAAAATTACTTTTATAAACTCGAATTATCGTAAACGTCGTATTTTATTCGTTTTAGCTCCGTTTTTAGTAATTCTTTCGAGCACGTTCTCGTAATTGAAAGTTCTATTTATTTATGAAGTTTACAAAAATTAATGTTTCTGTCATGAACAGTAACTTTTTATAAAAATAGTTTTATAAAAATATTTTTATACATTTTAAGTATATAAACTTGCGTAATTCATAACTTCTTCGTTTTTAATCGAAAAATTACGTTTCTTATTGTTTTGGAATCCTAAAAATATGTATAATCTGTTAAAACTACCAAACTTTCTGTTTTGTATAATATTTATAAAAGTTATTTTATAAATCCGTTTAATTAACGTATAACTCGTAATTAGCGTATCTTTTTCGTTATTAATCCGTTTTTCGAGTTTCTTACCTTTTTGGAATCGTCATGAGACGTATTATCTTTATAAAATGTCAAACCCACTGTTAGTATTTCGAAATCCAAACAGCCCCTTTATGTTTAATATGTATACTTTTATATAAAGCTTGTTTTATGTACTTTTTACTTTTGTAAATTACCACAAGTATTTTATACCAAGTATATTATATGTCTTACATATAAATATGTCCATTAGTCCACATATTGTCCAAATGTCCAAGTTAACAAGATTTACAAGTTATTAACATCACATGAAAACATAACTTTCCTTAAGTACTTTAAAAACCCTAATTTTGTATATAACCATTTCTACACTAAATCAACATGGTACAATACTTCTATGTCCATTTTATCATGATATTAACAATAACATATCATATGTAAAAGTGTTAAAAATCATAATCATAAGTAAGTTATCCATTTAACATGTTTAAAACCCTAAATGGTGATTTAACTATATAGAACATATATACTTATAAAAATGAGAAAAGTAAAGACATAAAGGTTTATAGATAACCTTAAAGTGATGTATGATGATGAGAAATACAATCTAAACCCTTGTTTAGATTTTTAAACCAAGCTTGCAAACAAGAAAACCCTAGTTTTCCAAATATAAACCCTAGCTTCCTTTTCTTGATAACTACTTGTAAAGGCTTGATCAAACCCTTAAACCATCTTGAGGTATCTTAGATATAGTGTATGAAAGCTTGTATGAGTTGTAAGAAAAAGATTGTATGGTTTATGTATTAAGGGGTGTTTGAGCTGTGGGGTGCTCAAGGAGCAAGAGGAGAGATTTTTGATCTTTTTCACCAAGTGTTTTGTGTATGTGTGTTATCTAACTCTTGTACACTTGTATATATATATATCCCTAGTGGTCAACAAAAGACTATGAAAGTCCTAGGGGGGCGTTGGTCGTTGGGAGCAAGAAAAGGAAAACAAGGATGACTAGTGGTCAAAACCACTAGTCATGAGTTACTCTTATGTTTTCTTGTTACCAAATAGTTGAGATTATCCCCATGAATTAAGGATTTGTATTTTCCCATAGATATTTATTTGGTAAATATAAATGTATCATTTGAAAAATGAAGGTATAAGTTATAATGTAAAGTGTAGTTTGTTTTATTAAAGTGTAGGCTTGGAATTTACATGACTTGGTTAATATATATATATATGGACGTGTACATATGTATACATATGGATAAAGTTTTATAAAGTTTGGGTATTGAGTACACTCATGGGTATTTATTGAAGCGTAGATTAATTAATAGGGTTCCGGGTATGGCTAAACGTACTTTATCGCGAAACGTAGTAAATGTACGTAACCAATAAAAATAAATGAACAATGACCATAATTATTCTCAAAATAATTATTTAATACTTGATTGATGTAAATGCTTAATTGTTTGGTGCCCGTTTATATTGAACACAAATTTTTAGCTTACGCGATTTTACTTAATACATGAAATTACAAGCAAACGCGTACGACACTAAAAATAAATAGTAGATTTATCGACGTCGTCAATGACTTGGAAACACGGGGTGTTATAAGGATCATCACTAGTAGCAACATAAGGTAAAACATAATTTGGTTTCGTAGGAGTAGAAACGGGTTTGCATCCCAGTAAACCATATTCTTTAAGCAACTCAAGACAATATTTTCTTTGAGAAATACACAAATCACCTCCTGTTTTAATAACTTCAATCCCAAAAAAATATTTAAGACTACCCAAGTCTTTGATATTAAACTTAGACTTCAAGAAAGTTTTAAACTGATCAATTTCTTTCACACAATTGCTAGTAACAATAATATCACCAACGTAAACAAGCAGAGCAATAAACTTGTTATCTTATGACTTAGTAAATAAAGAATGATCATTAGCAGACTGCACAAAGCCATTATCTTTAAGAACACCAACAAGTTATTCATTCTACTTTCTAGGAGCTTGTTTAAGTCCATAGAGAGACTTAACAAGCTTGCAGACCTTATTTTTATTATCTTTATCAAAAAAGGCTTGAGGTACTGTCATGTAGACATCCTCTTCTAAGTCTCTATAAAGAAATACTTTATTCACATCAAGTTGAAATAAAGGCCATTTGTTTTTAACAGATAAAGCAATAAAGCATCTAACATTTGACATTTTAACAACACGAGAAAATGTTTCATCAAAATCTATTCCTTCTCTTTGATTAAAACTTTTAGCAACTAATCTTTCCTTATATATTTCTATTGCTCAATTTTCTTTATATTTAATCTTAAATATTCATTTGCAGCCAACATGTTTTCTATTTGCAGGCAGATCATTTATAATCCAAGTACGATTCTTATTTAAAGCTTCAATTCAGCATTCATAACATCAATCCAGTTATTATCAAGAATAGCATCATGAATAACATCATTATAACAAGTAGGTTCAACACTTTTATTAAGACTAGACGCAAAGCAGAAGTTTTCATGACTGATATTAACATAGTTGACAACTCTTTCAACACCATTAACTTTACCATCAATAATAAAATCATTCAAACTAGTAGGTAATTTGGTTTGTCTATAAGACCTTTTGACTGGTAAGTCTTAAACTTCAGAGTTAAACTCTGAGTTTTCATAGAAATCACCAACAAAATCTGTTTCATCTAAATCATTGCCCTCATGGTGTGTATTATTTTCTTCTATAGAAGTTGCTTCAGAGTTATCATTACCCTGAAATTCAAGATTCAACTTTGTGCCATCATCATTGGAAGACACTCTCCCTTCATCATTGGGTCTTTTAGGGTTTTCATTATCAAAGAAATTTTTGTGGTTTAAGTCTTTTGTGACACCATATTCAAATACAGTTTGTTTCAAATTATTTTTCATTTTAAAAGGAAATATTGTTTCATAAAATTTTACATCTCTTGAAAAAAAAATTGATTTGTTTTCAAGACTTAACAATTTATAACCCTTTTAGAATTAGAATACCCAATAAAAGCACACTTTTTAGACCTGCAACTAAACTTACCTTGATTATTAATATAGTAGCATAACATATACAACCAAAAACCCTAAAGTGAGAGAGTGAAGGGTCATGCTCATACACAAAAGAAAAAGGAGATTTGCCAGACAATACAGAAGAAGGAATCCTGTTAATAATATAAATAGCAGTCAAAATGCATTCAGACCAAAGATATAAAGGTAATTCCTCTTGAAACATAAGAGATCTAGCAACATTTAGAAGATGCCTATGTTTTCTATTTGCAATTCCATTTTGTTGTAGAGTATAAACACAAGTAGTCTGATGCAAGATTCCTTTATCATTAATTTTTTTAAAGTATATTGTTAACAAATTTAGTCCTATTTGTGTCAAATTGATTAGTTAACATTTGAACAAAACTTACAATGGAATCAGACATCATCTTTCCTTTTCAACATATATACCCAAATTGGTTTAGAAAAGTTGTTAACAATAATAAAAAAATATATAAAACCATCTATGCTAATCACCTTATAAGGTCCCCATACATCTAAATGCACCAATTGCCTAATTTTAGTTGATCTATGATCACTTAATGGAAAAGGTTCTCTTGTTTGTTTAGCTTTCTTACAAGTATCACAAAGATAATCATAAGTAGAATGACTATCAAGATTAAGAGCAGTTTTAAGAACATCAAGTACTTGATCAGCAGGATAGCCAAGCCTTTAATGCCACAAGTGTAAGATACCAAAAGTGTTTCTTGTATTGCTTCTCAAAACCTACGATACTTATAGCTTTACAAAGTGTATGGGCTTTGAGCCCAACTAGAATACAACTAATTACTATTCAACATTCAATCCTACATTTAATCACTAGTCAACATTCAATCCTGCATTTAATCACTAGTCAACATTCAATACTACATTTAATCACTAGTCAACATTCAATCATACACTTAATGACGGGCTAACACTCCCCCGCAGTTGGAGCGGGAGGACACCAAACACTTAAACTAGTACGAAATTCCTCAAACAATGCAGAAGGAAATCCTTTAGTGAAAATATTTACATACTGATAACGAGAAGGAACATGAAGAACTTGAACCTGACCAGCAGCAACCAAATCGCGAACAAAATGAATATCAATCTCTATATGCTTCGTACGTTGATATTGAACCGGATTCGAAGATAAATATACAACACTGACATTATCACAGTAGACAAGCGTAGCAGAAGACAAAGGGGTATGCAGCTCACGTAGTAAATTCCGCAACCAATAAGTCTCAGCAACAGCATTAGCAACAACACGATACTCTACCTCGACACTAGAACAAGGGAGCGTCATTTGACGCTTAGAGAACCACGAGAGTAAGTTGTTGCCAAGAAAGACACAATAGCCTAAAGTTGATCTCCGAGTAGTGGGGCAACCAGCCTAATTCGCATCCGAATAGGCAACTAATGATGCAGTGGAGGAGGAAAACAACTGTAACCCGTAGTCTAAAAACCCCGAACATACCGCAATATCCGTTTAAGAGCCGACAAATGAGGCTCTCGAGGATCATGCATATAAAGGCACACTTGTTACACTGCATAAGAGATATCAGGACGAGTAAACATGAGATACTATAAAGAACCTGCAAGAATCCTATACAAGGTCTCATCAGAGACCGAATTCCCATCATTACCCAATTTAGACACAGTATCAACAAGAGTCCGATTGGAGTTACAACCAATCATATGAGCCCGCTCAAGAATCTCAATAGCATACTTACGTTGAGACAAAAACATCCCTAAAGAGTTACATGTAACATAAATACCCAAAAAATAATTAAGAGAACCCAGATCCGTCATAGAAAACTCCTGATGGAGAGATGCAATAATCCTCGGTAACAAAGTCTCATAAGAAGCTGCAAGTGCAATGTCATCAACGTATAATAATAGATAAGCGGTGTCAGTCCCTTGTATGTAAATAAATAAAGACGTGTCACAACGATTATGATAAAACCCAACCCGAGTAATATAAGCAGCAAAACGCTGAAACCAAGATCTAAGGGCATGCTTAAGACCATAAAGAGACCGTTGCAATAAACAAACATGATTAGAATATGCAGAATCTCGAAATCCTAGAGGTTGATGCATATACACTGTCTTGGATAAATCACCATGTAAGAATGCATTCTTGACATCAAGGTGGTGAACCGGCCATTGTCGAGAAATAACCAAACTAAGAACCGTCCGAATAGTACCTAGTTTAACAATCAGGCTAAAGGTCTCATCAACATCAACACCCTCTATCTGTGTATTGCCATTCGCTACAAGCCGAGCCTTGTAACGACTAAGAGTGCCATATGCTAAATACTTGTGGCGGAATAACCACATACAACGGACAATATTGGCATTCGTGGGGAGAGGCACAACAGTCCAAGTTTTGTATGTAATAAGTGCATTATACTCATCATTCATAGCATTTTGCCAATTTGGATCACTAAATGCATCATTATACGACTTTGGTAGAGGTGAGATAGAAGACACATGAAAAGTAAAACGTTGAGTAGGACGGTTAGTCCCGACACAAAAACGTGTGACCATGGGGTGAACCGAAGTCGGGTTCGGGTTATCATTTGAAGGGGATTGAGGTTGGGAAACGGAAACAGAGACAGGCGTTGGTGGAGTATCAGGTTCGGTAGTAATAGTATTTGATGGGTCGTGGGTAGTGGGTTGTGGATTTGGGCCAAGAGTAGTTGGGCCAGAAGGGTCGGTAGGTATAGGTGCATCATAGATGGGGGCCAGTATTATTAGGTGCATGGGATGGGCCGAGTTGTGCATTGGACGGAGTTAGGTCAGTTTGGATATGCGGAATATTTGGGTCAGTTGTAGTTGGGCTTGTAGGCTCGATTTGTGGAGTGTCTATTGAAGCAGTATGCATAGTAGTATTTGAGGTTGGTGATAAGCATATGCTTTGAGAAATGATATTAGGAGAGTCGTCCAAAAAGTCATATGACGGACTCGAGGTGGGTGTCATAGAGCCAAACGGAAAAACTGTTTCATCAAAGGTAACATGTCGAGAAATTATGATCGTATTTGTATTTAGGTCAAGGCATCGATACCCATGGTGATTAGAGGCATGTCCCAAAAATATGGAAGGTGTAGCTCGTGGTGCAAGTTTGTGATTTATGTCTAGGTGAGGGTAACCGAGACACCCAAAAGTACGTAAAATGCTATAGTTGGGTGTGGTTCCAAACAGGCGAGTAAAGGGTGTTTAATTGTCAATGGCGCGTGAAGGTAAAATATTTAATAAGTAAATGGCCATATTAACTGCATCAGTCCAATAATTGGGAGGTAAATGAGCCTGAAAAAGTAATGTGCGTATAAGGTTATTTATGGTTCAGATCATTCTTCCAGACTCACCGTTCTGTTGTGATGTGCACGGACAAGAAAACCGAAACTGAATCCCATTATCAACAAATAATTTATGAAAGGCGTGGTTGTCAAATTCACCACCATGATCACACTGAAAAGATTTTATTTCACACTTAAATTGAGTGCGAAAAAAGTTACGAAACAAAACAAATTTAAACAAAACATCAGATTTATTAACTAACGGATAAACCCAAACATATTGCGTATAATGATCCAAAAATAAAACATAGTACTTGAAACCGGAAAGGCTCGAAATTGGGGAAGTCCACAAGTCCGAGTGAACAATGTCAAAACTAGACACACTAAAGTATTAGAACTAACAAATAGGAGTCTCACATGTTTTCCAAACTGACAAGCATGGCAAAGAACAGGAGATGCCTCTTTATTACACAAAATAGAATTACTGAAAAGAACATGACGTAACACTTCACTCCTTGGATGACCAAGTCGTTGGTGCCACGTATACTGACTAGCAAGGAAAGCATGAGGAATGGTGGAGGGCTTCATGACAGGGTAAAGATCTCCAATGCTATCACAACGGAGCAATACCCGACGAGTTAGGAAGTCCTTAACATAAAAACCAAAAGCGTTAAACTCAACAGTACAAGAATTATCCCGAACAAATGGACGAACATAAATTAAATTGTTGACAATATTAGGTGTAATAAGGATGTTATTTAAATGAAGCCTGATGTGATGTTCCATATTGCACCGATTGGGTTGTGGCATGAGTATTAAAGCCTGGTGGACTAGTAACTGATGCAAGCATTAGATTCGTACTAGTTTGCAAGGCAACAGGTTTATCATTATTTTATGATGGTAGACTAGTAGAGTTACTAATAGCCAAAGAATTAGTACCATAACCAAACTTAGCTAGAAGAGATTGTAAATTCCTCATATCCTCCTGTGTCACATTAGTGAAGTCTTTGTACCACTCAAAGAGCTACCATGCACCCCGTTATGCAAAAACTTACAATACGCCCCAAGCCGACACGATCCCTTATTAAAATTAAAGCAAGGTTTAAGTTTCTTTTCCATAGAAGGCGTAGAACGTCGAGTATTAGCACATGAATTAGCCAACAAAACCATGGGCGACGAGGAAGTAGAACCAACAAACGTGTCTTGTGCCCGTGAATTTAAGCGCATCTCTTCCGTAGTGAGCATAGAGCAGACCGTTTTAAGATCCGGGAAAGAGGCCTGATGAACAATAATGCCATAGACATTATCATACTTGGTAGGCAATCCCTCAAGAGAAATACTCACGATATCTTCATCAGACATAAGCGACCGAGACCTTTTAAAATGTTAGTAATAGATTCAATTTTGTGAAAGTACGCATCAATGCTCAAGTCACCTAACTTTAAAGATTTTTATTATGCTTTTAAGGCAAGAGAGCGGGTACGCTTATTATCTTGAAAGATCGCGGCTAGAAGATCTCACACCTCTTTAGCCGGTTGAAGATCTTCATCTGCAAGGCGAGATTGAAGAGGTTTAGCAATGGTTGTGAATATCCAAGATAGGATGATTGAATTGATTTTCAACCATTCCGCATTAAGAAGTGTTGTGTTGCTAGGTTCTGTTTCATTAGAGGTTTGTTTTCCTAATATATGGTCTAAAAGCTCATGTCCCTTACAAAGGTGTTTGAAGAAATACGTCCATGTGGCGTAGTTCATTTCGTCGATGTCTAATTTTTCGGGAACCAAGATGTGCATATTTGTGATTGTCATGAGTTTATCAGATAGTAATAGAACCGACAGAGCAGTACTACCAATTATCGTGACAGTTGAGTGATCAAGGCGTATTAGGGTTGTGGGTATAAAAGCAATGAACAATGATGAGTATCAGGGTTTAGGGTTTTAAAACAAATGACTAGTAACTATATAAAGAGCAACAATGATTAAATAACAAATTCAAATGGCTATCACAGAGCCAACAGTTGATGATAATATGCGTCAACTGGTTATATATATGAACCAACGATCCCTGACACTTATGCGGTGAGATACCAACCATCCGATATCGCCCACAAAGCTAAAAGGCCACTGGAATTGAATAATACCCATAAAGAACGCTAACCGCCACCGATATCTAATGCCATCCGATAAGGGAGAACTCTTTCGGCAAAGAAGTTGACCAAAAAGCCCGATTCGAATCATTATGCTCGATAAAAGGAAAAAGAGAAGCTCAAATAGAAAACAACACTACTGCTAGTAAGATAGCAATCTAGGCAAGCGCCAAAGAAGAGATCCATTGTCGCTGACAAAGAAAAGAAGGTAGAACCAATGGGCCCTTAGTCCGCCCCTTATATAGTACATAGAGGCGTCACGCGACGGACCAAAAATAACGAGGCTTGTCGACTGGTAATCCTTAATATACCAACGATCGACACACAAAGACAATAAGGACAGTGGCGGAAGTTTGTTGTTTAGGGTTTGGATCTACGATGGCTTCTGATACCATGTAAGATACCAAAAGTGTTTCTTGTATTGCTTCTCAAAACCAATGGTACTTATAGCTTTACAAAGTGTATGGGCTTTGAGCCCAACTAGAATACAACTAATTACTAGTCAACATTCAATCCTATATTTAATCACTAGTCAATATTCAATCCTACATTTAATCACTAGTCAACATTCAATCTACATTTAATGACGGGCTAACAACAAGTTAGAAACAAAACAGGAAGCAATACAATTATTAGAGACAATCTTAATAGCATTATCAACATCAAACAAGTAAAGCCAATTGCATTGATTACCAATCCTCACATTCTTGTTTGCCCTTAAATCCTGAATGTAGCATTTACTTTCATCAAAACAAACAAACAACTTACCGTATCTAGCAAGTTTATGAACATATAGAAGACTAACAATATACTCTGGAACAACAAGTACATCATATAAAGTAATATCATTATTGATTTTTAAATCACCAATTTTAGTTATCAAAGCTCGTGTTACATTTGGATGGCCCATAATAAGACCAATATTAGAAATGTCCACAACATTGATTAAAAACTTTGCAGAAACTGGCATATGTTGATTTTTCCCAGAATCAACAATCCATCCCAGACTTATATTTCCAATAAGAAAATTTGTGTTTCCATTAAAATATCTTTTGATGTTTAGATTAAACTTAACACTACAATTAAAAAAAGTTCCTTTAATGTTTTTAAAACTTTTACCTGCCATATTGACATTAGTAGTTGAAACACCATTATCATTCAGAAGACTCATGAGTCTTGCTAACTATTCATTAGAAAGAGAGACATGAGAGTTGCTTGCAGTAGCATTATTGCTACTAACATTATTAGAATGAACATCAGAGAAGCAGACGTAGAAACATTATTACTAGAAACAGGTTTGGTATTAGCATTAAAATTCTTCTTCACATAATAAGCAGAATAACCAACAAGCTCAAAGCATCTATTAACAGTATGACCAATCTTATTGCAATTAGTACATTTCAGATTAGGATTAGGACCTTTATTATTAGAATTAGTGTTTGAGCCACTGTTATTGTTACTATTAAACCTCTTCTTATTATCAAAAGTTCTTGCTACAAAAGCAGTTGCAGTGGGTTTAGTGGCCACAACAAAAGTAGCATTCCTATGAGATTCTTCACCACTAACAACTGCAAAAGCTGCCTTAACTAGTGGTAGAGGTTACCTGGTAAGAATGTTACTCTTGATTGCCAAATAGCTCTTATTTAAACCCATAAGAAACGACATCAACTTAATAAGTTGATTATGTTTTTCAAAGTGTTTAGCAGCCTCACAAGTACAAAGTGGCAAACTAGTCATAGCATCAAACTGCTTCCATAAAGAATTCAAATTATTATAATATTCAGCCAGAGAAGCACCGTTTTGATTCAAAAAATTAATATTTTTATGCAGATTAAACACAACAGACTCATCAACTTTATCATAAGTTTCCTTAAGATCACTTCACATTTCATAAGCAATCTTAGCATATATAGCACCAGCAAACAAGTCAGGACTTAAAGAGTTCAGAATCCAAGTAACAACAACAGAATTACACATATCCTATTGATTAGTAAGAGCAAGATTCTTATCATCTCTTTTACAAGAACCATCAATAAAATCAAGTTTGTCATGACTTCTTAAAGCAAAAGTCATAGCAATACTCCACATCTTATAATTTTTAGTACCGGTTACTTTAATGGTCACAATAGGTGAACCACCAGTATCATTAGGATGCAAATATAAAGTATCACCAAAAGTCATATTAAGCTTAGAAGAACAACCAATATCATCATGTTTATTAGCATCATCGCTATATTTATTAATATCATCACCAACAACCATGATTAAAGAACAGATAAATCACAAAAAATAATAGTAGATAAATCACAAATAAAGAAAGACAGTGATAGAGGGTAGTTCCCAAGCTTTCACACCACACAAGGTGACAGATCTAGGGCTAACAAGCACACATAGAGTAATAAGATGTAATAAAAATAAAAGAGGTGTTACAGAGCTTATAGCATCGGAAGAACCCTCAATTATCTTTGATTCACTTTAGTCAAAGAATAATTGAGATCAAATAAGCCTCAACAACCTTTGATTCACTTAGTCAAAGGCTTAATTGAGACCAATAATCAATCCAGAATAAAAGCCCTAAAAATTAGGGTTTTCACATCCAAACCTTAATTTTAAGATCCAAGCAATTAACCATCAAAAATCAAATCTTTTCAACCAGAATCACCAGAACTACCAGAACCACCCTAATCGAATATTAGACCACCAAGAAATCAAAACCCCTAAAATTCAAAGAAACCCAAAATCCAAGATCGATTGATTAAACAACCTAAAGCTCTGATACCTTGTGAGATGGTATCAAAACTATAACTAAAATACTTTAATAACAAACAGAATCCAATACAAGAAGATTTACCAAAAAAAAGGATCCAATACAAGATCAAATTAGTCGGCACAGATTACCAACCAAAGATTACAAAAAGAAAACAAGATCATATTATGAAGAAACTAAAGAATCATTGATCCGGTGGTCAGAGAGACTCAAACCACAAGATAGCCATATTGTAGAGAGAGAGTAGTGAGAGAAAGTAAAGTGTAAAATAAGATGAAAAGAAAAATAATACAAGAGTCTCAACCCCTCCATGGAAGGCCTGGAGGGGTATTTATAGCCCATACGAATACTAAGTATACAAGAATGTATATTCTAGTCCCTGTGTGTGGTGCTATTATAAACTATGGTAATTCCGTAAATATCGTCACATAAAATAAAATCCTAACAATCTTTCCCCATGGGACGATATACGAAATTATTTACAATTTTTTCCTAACGAGTACATATTGATTAAGAAGAAGAACTTCCACGAAGCTTCCAATGTTGATGATGTCTTTTGTGGTCTTTAACTTCAAGTCTGCACTCTAACATGAATCATCTTTGTAGTAACTTGTAGGAGAAATACTGTAATAGGCACGAACTAAGTAACCCATATACTTCTGGTTAAGGAGAAGCTTCTGAATTAGCTTTCCCCTAATTCATGCCGCATATTATTGATTTAGAAGCTTTCAAATCTTCCCCCAAACTAGCAATCCTCTCTTGAGCAATTTCAAAGCTTTCTCACAAGCTTAGAATAATTAAGTGCACATCGGAATTAGTAGGATGCCACATCAAATATTACTGCTTCTTTAAGAATAAGTTTAGTGATTGACCGTTCGAGAAAAACATTAACTGGATCAGTAACGTATCTTCTCACGCTTGAATAATTCTTCTCACAACTCTTCCCCCTGGAAATTCAAATGATGCATACTAAAATTCACAAGATATCTCTTCCCCCATGTGTTTGAAGAAATGCACCCAAAAGCCACAAGTTAAAGCGCTGATTTTCTCTGTGGTTATGACATTTTTCTTCCCAGCATGGCCTAACACAAAAGATTTTCAAGAAAGATGACTTTTTCAAGCTTTAAAGAAGAAGAAAGGCAAAGACTCAAGAAAGACTCAAGGGTGTGTCTTCCTTCCCCCTTGCTGGTTTCGATACCTCGGAATCAGCAAAACCTTGTACGCACATATACTTGAATACTTGTGTGAGGAATAAATTAGCTCAAATCTATCTCATGAGAATCAACTGCTGATCAAATCTCTACTCATAAACTCCCTCTGACTATCTTTTTACCAACCGTTTTGTAGGCAATTTGAAGTGACCACTGATGGAGTAAACCCGATATACCAAACTTGAAATTTTAGTTCAAGTTAACCAATTTATACACCAATTTGTATAAACCTTTGGTTAAGAAACTAGAACTACATAAAACAAGATCAACAACCCACCGTATGTTTACCACTGATGGAGTAAACCCGATATACCAAACTTGAAATTAAAGTAGAATTCCTTGTTCTTGTGACTTAATCTTGCACTAATGTTGGACGAACCCCTTTCACGAACTCGAAATCGTAGCACCAAAGTCAGTTAAGTCCTGGATATGTACTTTTCTTCCTCCATGATAGTGAAGAAATAAATTGCCACACCAAAGTCAATTAAGTCCCGGATGGACACATCTCTCCCACCAGATAAAGTATGAGACTTTCATCACCGCTTGCGATTATCCACATCGTCTTCTGTGTGTGACACTGAGCATTACAACGTAACTCCTTTAAGTGATAGTTAACCAGGTCTTCAACCAACCACCCCGACTGCTGTAACTAGATAACCCAAGTCTTCATCCAAAATCTTAAGCCCGAGCAAGTTATCATTGAAAGTCATGCATCCAACCAACCCCGACTTCAAGATAAAATAAGAACACGCCTTCGTGAAATGCCACTTCAATCTCGAATAAGTGATACCTAATCAACTCCGTAGTCACTTAAAAAATTAATATCAAATCTAGCCTTTAAAAATTTAAGTTCCATGATTCTTTGTAATGATCAATCCTGGTCTCGTTACTTAAAAAAAATTAGTCTAGTCACTTTATCACTTATGAACCCCGAAAACAACCATGACCGACTAATAACATAATAACAATTTAACCATAGTTAAATTTGAATTAGCCAATTTTGTACTCTAAAATTTCAGCTCAATCCAGTTTTGTATAATACCTTTTAGGCCTAATAGATATCCTACACGATTAAGAAAATTGTCCAGCCCATTTAATGTTAATAACTATTGGCCCTACACCAGTACCGTAAGTTAGGGATATAAATACACAATCCTTAATATTACTCATAGTCTTAACCCTAATCCATTTCCATCCGCCCCTCTCCGTCCTTTTCTCTCCCAACTGCTTTTCATAACATCAGTCATCAATAAAACACATCTACCAATTTACCCTATTTATTATACAAGCAAACGCAACCACCATCATGTTGCATATCAATTGAATCTCATAACAAGTTTAAAACATTCTTGCTCAATATGAATCACAATCGAAGCACATTCACCCATAATCTAAGGTTCATCTACAAGATCTCTTAACAAGAGGTCCCGGGTAGGTTTTTGTTGTTGTGTTTGCATGAAACGAAATAAAGAGGATTAGAAGATAATTGTTATAAATCTTTTCTTTATAATTTTCGTATATGTTATGAGTGTCTTGAAACGAAACAAAGATAAGATTATAACCCAAGTGTTATAAGTATTTTCTTAATTTTGAATATTAAAGATGGCTTCATCTCATCACAGATCTATAATGAATCCGTGTTAAATCTTTAAAAAGATTTAGGTTAAGTAACCTAACACGAATCTGAGATCATGTTATAATTTTTTTGTTTTGAGTTGGATTAATTGATGGGAAGTGAGGCGATGTGTTTAGGTGAGATATATGGATTTGTTGATGTTGGATGTTGATTTATTTTATTGAGATGAAGTGAATATGGGATAGTGATTGTATTTGTTGTTGATGAGGTTGTTGTTGTTATGGTTGTGTTGAGTATGTTCTTACTTGTTCACCTTTTCTTGTCCTTCTGTCTTTGGCTCGTTTGACTTGGTCCAACTGACTCTTTGAGTTGACTGGGTCAAGTAACATATTTCACTCAAGTCTGTTGAAACATATACACACACGATCTGAAACATATTTCGCTCTCAAACCAAGTTTTGGCAGAGTAACGTTTCATAAATGTGACATATTTCGCTTAGAATATGTCATGACATATTTCGCTCGGAATATGTCATGACATATTTCGCTTCAACCTGTTATTCTGCATATTTCGCTTCCTTCATGCATATTTCGCTAGCATCATGCATATTTCACTATGTTCATAAAAACCCAGAAAAATATGATACGAAAATAAGCGGTTTTTAGGATTATTAAGCCCAAACCACAAATCTGAACAAATATTAAGACCACAAAGAAATTAGTACAACTTTGACCATAAAGATATACCAGATCTGTTTATGAGACCAGAAAAAATCTAAAACTTTGACCACAAAAAGGTGAGACGGAAAACATGACAAACTAAGACATGGACATGGTACTAGTGAGACATAATCTTGTAACAGTGACAACTTGTGACCAAAACAGTAATAAAAGTGACTGATTTGAGACCAACGGACCAAAAAAATAAACCGACCCAAGATCGTAACCGAGGCTCTTGATGCCAATTAAAGAAACTAAAGAATCATTGATCCGGTGGTCGGGAAGACTCAAACCACAAGATAGCCATATTGTAAAGAGAGAGAGAGAGAGAGTAATGAGAAAAAGTAAAATGTAAAATAAGATGAAAAAAAATAATACAAGAGTCTCAACCCCTCTATGGAAGCCTTTGAGAGGTATTTATAGCACACGCGAATGCTAAGTATACAAGAATGTCCATTCTAGTCCATGCGTGTGGTGCTATTATAAACTATGATAATTCCGTAAATGTCATCACATAAAATGAAATTCTAACATATTATTATCTAAATAATATCAATAATCAAACGATTACAGAGAGAGTAAATACAAGATCAAGATGATCTAAACTGAACGATTAGAGAGAGATATATAATAGGTTTAGAGAGAGAAAGAGATAAGCCATAGATATAAAACCTTAAGAGGGTTAAGACATTATATACCCATTTGCAAATTATGCAAATGGTCCTTGGGAATCAGCCATTAGTCCAAAGAAGCCCTTGAGAATAAAAAAACTTGACATCTTTCATCTTAAACCTTGTTTCCAGCTTTGTCCAAGTATAAGTTTGTCAATGTTCAGTCCCTTTACATTATTACTGCAAAACACTAAAGACTAGAAACCAAAGAATAAGCATGGCTTATATATAAGCTGTTTAGATCAGATTAATAAGCCCTCTTGAGCTTATTTGAACAAAAACATCCAATCAACTAATATTATCATATTTAAATGTCTTTGGTATTATTAGTTTTCATAATTAATTTTTATTTACAAAGTTTAACAATGTTTTACATGAAAATAAATATATTTTAAGAAAGAATTATGTTTAATTAATAAATACTTCTAGTAAATTTCTTTTTGAGTAAACTACACCGTTCGTCTTTGTGGTTTGCGTTGACCGCAGTCTGTGGTCCTTTGACCGAAAAAATTGCACCGTTCGACCTTAAGTGGGAAACGTTTTCCGCCGTTAGTCCCTCACTCTAACGACCATCACTAACCGTCATTAAATTTACAAATATGATACTCACGTGAGGGTATATCAGTCTTTTTCCTTTATTTTTATCTTCATCTTCTTCCTTTCTTGTCCCTATCACTAGCCACCACATCCTCTCTCTACAAACTCATACTCTCTCATTTTTCTTCTCTCTCCTTCATCATTTTTGTTTAACTTTCATTATCTTACACACAAATCACCACCATACACCACAAACAATTAAATCTTTCATCATTAATCAAACCTCATCACAAAATTATTCAATCCCTTTTACACCCTCTTAACATCTTTATAACAATAAAAATCACCCAGACTTTCTTATCATCTCTACTAACATTAATGGTTGAAAATAAAAATTCATTTAAAAATATTTATTTTTATACAACAAAAATTCAAATCCTTTCCCAGAAATGAACCTATATAAATTTATAACAAATTTACTACATACACAATTATTATATTTCAAATTGGTTTTAAATATACAAATTATAGGTCGATGGATAAATCCCTAAATTATATTCCATAAGACCATAACAACACAAATCATAAATAAAGTACATAACACAATAATTCTTTTCTTATAGATCTACCAAACCTTTCTTATACACAATCTGAATCAATGTTAATTAACACAACAATCCTTTTCTTTTAGATCTACAAAACCCAACCTTTATTTTTGCAACCGAGTAGCACAACAACCTTATTCTTATACACAATAGCAACCCACGTCGTTGATATTCACCAGATACATCATTGGTGACCTGAGGATTTTTTTAAAGACACCGGTGACGGGGTATTCATGTGATTCCATATGGGCTTTTCTCTTCAAGTGAATACAGTAAGTTTAGATCTATATTTGGGGTTTTGCTCTTCAAATGATACACTAAGTTTAGATCTTGAAGTAAATACATTAGTAAGGTGCCTGTTAAAGCCAAACACCCCTTTGTTCTTTTTTATTGTGGGTTCGGTGATTTGGTGAAGAAAAATGACGATGATGGTAGTGGTGTGGTAATAAGGATGACGAGATGACAATTACGGTGGTAGGGGACCATGAGCAGTGGTGGAGACGAGGTGATAGGGTGGCAGTAGGACTTTGAAGATGGGTGTTGAGAGTATGTTAGTGGTGATGTGATTAAGAGACTAGTTTGATAATTTTTATGTGTGAAATAAGTGAAAAAAAAGATTGATAAAGAATAAAATAAGAAAAAAAGTAAAATGATTATTTTATCCTCATGTGAAGGGTTGAAAAGACAAAAATACCCTCACATGAGATGATTTAACGAAGGTTAGTTAGAGCCGTTAGAGTGAGGGACTAACGGCGGAAAATGTTTCTCACTTAAGGTCGAACGGTGCAATTTTTTTGGTCAAAGGACTAAGGGTTGCGGTCAACGCAAACCACAAGGACGAACGGTGTAGTTTACTCTTTCTTTTTTATTGGACAAGTATCTTTTGTTAATATGGGCCAAAGTTAAACTATTTTGATAGGCTAAAAGGAACACAGACAAAACTAAGCCGAAGCCCATAAGTGGATCCAGCAGTGATGTCCGACAGTCGTCACCATCATTTCTTCGATTAGGTTGAGAAACAAGATCGTAAGGTCAAAACCTATAAAAAACATCTATCAATGGCGTCTGGATGGGGGATAACAGGGAACAAAGGAAGATGTTACGATTTCTGGATGGATTTCAGCGAGTGTATGTCTCGCTGCAGGGAACCCAAAGACTGTGGTCTCCTTCGTGAAGACTATCTTGAATGTCTTCATCACTCCAAAGAGGTACTACAGCCATTCATAACTAACTTCATTTCAATATTCACTTAGATCCAACAATATTTAGGAAACCTTAATTAGTTGTTAGGTTTCGGTTCGATGATTTTCGGAGATACGTGGGTGACTGGTTTGTTGAGGTTTGTTGCGTTACGGTTATTGTAGATGTGGTGTTTCTTAGTAAGTTGTGTTAGAGTTTGATGGTTGTATTACTATTAACTAGACGAATTTGCGCCCAAAGCGACGGTGTATAGCGGCAAATAATTATATTTGCGAAATCGTGATTCTGGTTCGACACTTGATGCAAAGCGTGTGTTTTTTATAAAAATCGTGTGTTTTTGAAAAGTTGTCAAGTTTAAAACTAATCAATTTTAAGGTGTATTAAGGGTACTTAGCGGCAATTTAGGCAAACTACTTTAAGTTTATAACTTTCAAGATTCAAGAAAAAGTGATAAACACTTTATATATAGTGTTGTAGCTTAATAAGAGCTACGAACATTCATCATAGCACATATAAGTCCACCTATTAAGCTACAACAACGTATAGTTCACGCTTATTAATAGTAATACAACGCTATAATGCATAAGTCATAGCTCTGCAAATTTAGTTAACTATTACTTAGATTCAACAATTTAATTAAAAAAAAAACCTCGCTATTTTAAACACCTGTTATCAGGAATCCATCATGATTCTAGTTGTTGTAGGTAAGGAGGTTTTGGTAGTTTTAGTTTTCAGATCGGATTTTGGAGTTATCGAATAGTAAGCGTGAGCAGTGATGTAGCTTTAAAGGAGAATTAAATGTACAGTATGATGAATCTTTATACGATACTCACTGGAGTTCTAAAACTTCAGCTTTCTAGTGCTAGTGGTGACGTGTGTGTTTTCAGTTAGTGAGGTTTGAGTTTCAACCCGTGCTAACATTAGTAGGGAGTGCAGTGAATATGAAATAGATATTCATTGAACTATAATTGGTGATGGGCAGTATGAAATGAATCATGTGGCAAGACTCATTAGGATCACTGCATAATTTCTCTAGTGTGATTTCTAGTGTTTGTTTGTTCGTACGAGACTATGATTTAGTTTAATCTGAGGTTCAGTTCGAATTCTGTATGCAAATAGTTCAGACCAACTAGTTTGCCTTCTTACTGTTTGGCCCTTGTCTAGATCATCTATGTTAGTTTTATATATTATTTTGGCACTAGTCTATCAAACATAAATAGTAGCAGTAATAACCTCTAACATCTTTGATCAACTTATTTTTTCAGTTACATGTTTTATTGTTTGTAATTGTATTGTCGGAAATTCGGAATTCTATTGTGTGTCCTTGATACATCTCAAAGGCTGCTGTTAGTTCAGGGTTTATATCATGAACATTCAGGACTTAATATATTATACTTGTGTAGTTGTGTAATACAATCAAGCATAGGCCTTGTCTTCGGGTGCAGATCTATGTTTCTTGTCCGGTCTTTGGATGTTATCTTCTCTGGCTGTAGGTGCACTTATCTTAGCCAAAGGCCATACCTTGAGTCCTTGTTGGTTTCATGTAGGGGTGAGCATCGGTTCAAAACCAAACCGAATAGATAGTTTAGGCGTATTTTTCTTGTTTTTAACCCGAACCGAACCGAAACCGAACCGACAAAACCAAAACCGAAAACTATAAATATACAAAACCGAAAACCGAACCAAAAATGGTCGGTTCGGCTCGGCTCGGTTTGTCGGTTCGGTTCGGTTTTCGGTTGGTTTTGCTCAGCCCTAGTTTCATGTTTATTTGCTTTTCTTTGAGCCTTAAACATTAGGTGTTTGGGATAAAGTTAATGAAATTGACCACCATAGAATCTATGCATTTGTGCAAGAAAAATGGGATTTGCCAGAGTATTCTTATCTAGGTCGCGTGCAATGCAACTAGTTTTATACACGGGATTACCATTACCAAAACTAAGACCACTAACATATTAATCCCTATGGTTTCAGGAGTAACAGTTTGCACGTACTCTTTCTCTTACTATAACATTTAAAACCATCTTACGGTACAATTTGAAATACTGGAAACATAGTCACCCTTATATTGCTACAAGTCTATGCTTTGCATCCACAACGTAGCTAGGAAGAATGGGGATGAGTGTGTGTGTTCTGGGTGCCTGTGATCAGCAGGGTGTGGCATATATGTTCTGTAACATATACTTCATATACAGAACAGTTTAACTTAAAGAGGAAAAGCATAAAAACATCTGAACTCAGACAAAATGCAGTACTTGTAGAGTGAAATTGTCGACAGCAAAAGGAACTGTAAACATAAAAACTAGTTTTGTTAACTGGTAGATTAGCATAAAGGTAGGAGTAAACAAATTTAGTCATAATTTTGATGAACTAAACATAACTTCATTCACCATCATGTTGACTTCTTTCCATCAACTCACTTAACTTATGACCATTTAAACTGGCAGTTTCAACGACGAAACCGGATATACAAAGAGGAGCAGCGCCAGATAAGAGCTGCTGCACAAAAGGCAAAAAGTGGAGATGTAGATGGAGAAGGGGTTCCGCATCATTAGAGTAAAATGTTCCATTATGGTTTATAATAATGATTGAAGTGTGCAATCTATATGTTGTTCCTGGAAATTTGGTGCATTTTGTGCCTTTTGTGTTTCGAGTGGTTGTGTACTTTGTCATCAGCAACATGCTCATGATATTCTCAATTTGAACTTTTGAGCACATTATTTCATAATGCTAATCATAGACTTGTTTTGTTGTGCTAAGTTCAGATCATTTCTTTATAAGTTCAATTTTAAACTGCTGATCTCACTAGTCCCACATGCGTTCTTATGATATACTAATAATCTCATACCTTAGCTACTACTGTCATAGAAAAATGAGCAGTTAGTAGACACTGGTTGACTTATGAAGTTTAGAGTGACATTGCATTGCATGTTTTGTTGATTACATTTGTTTAAATTAACCTGTCGCTTTCATTTATTTCTGATGCTTTGTCTCGAAACATATTAGGTATACGATTGCGTGATCATAATATTTCTAAATACTTGCATGCTTCCACCTCCCTTCATTTAGGTGTATCTTATAAGCTCCTTCCTTTTAACGAACCTCACTTGCTTCATCAGTATTCAACACCGCCCATGTCAGTTTCTCCCTGCAGAACCGCATGCTTTTTTCACGCCTTTCTAAAAATCATCTCAGTTATGTTAGAAGTGCACATTGGTCGTTGCTTTTCTTTCTCTTATTAGGCACCATTCACTTTATATATGGAAGCCGAACAGGTTCTGTTTCTAGCATCCCAACACACTCAAATTTCTTCCGAACTCTGTCTAGGGGAAGACAGAGACCTCTAGGGTGTCAAAATGACCCATACTTCTGCTCCAATCCTGAAAAGAATCCGTGGGGTGGTTCAGTGTGCTGTTTTGGGAAGTTTTGTAAGGATGTTATGTCTGACCGCAACCATTGTGGGGGTTGTGGACATGTTTGTTTGTATGGGTTAGTTTGTTGCGATGGTAAATGTGTAGACGTAAGAAACGATCCTCACCATTGTGGAGGTTGTTTTGAGGAGTGCCCTGGCCAAGGTAGGTGCTCCTATGCCATGTGTAATTATGGATGACAATCGAACCTGTTTGATATAAGTTCTGTAGTATTTTACTGTTTTTTTTGGCTGTATTCATGGCTTGTAATAGATGTTTGGTAATGATCCTCATCATAAGTGGATTTTCAAAATGCGTTCATCATTCTTATGGTTGGTAACACAACTTTACAAATTGCTTGCATCAGTTGAATGGATATGTTATATGTATCACTGTGTTATTACTGTAATTTTTTAGTTATGTATGGGAATATATTTGTTTAGGAAGAGGGATTTGAACATATGATCTCCATATATCTTGAAAACTTTTAAACTCTGAAAAAACAACCCAATAAGAGATGACATTCCCTGTTACAACCATAATCATTTATTCGCCGCCTAAGCTGTACACGATGAATTATTTTTAGTACATAAGATTATTCAATGCAAATGTAAACAACATAAACCAAATATTTGGCGTTAAAAAGAACAATGAGATAAACTTAAAGGTACGCTTTTAATCCATTGTCAAAGATTTGAACAAAATTATCCATCTCAGTAGCTGAAATGCAAACGCCAATCTCCAGATCTCCATTCGATTCTTTGCAAGAGTTGATAGATATCGCTACAGTTTGAAACCGTCTCGAGCTTTTTTGGCTTCCCCCACCCAAAATCCATGTCATAGAATCTGAGCTTTGGTGTTCCGTACACCATCCATGTCATTGTTGTTGACATTCCTACAGACGACACCAATTCATTGAAAGATTCCTTGACGTCTTTTAGGATTCCATCCTTATAATCGGTCAAGGTCTTGTGTAGGTTTTCTCCTATCAATTTCGCACCAGTTATGAATCCTTCTTTTCCAGTTAAAAGATTGGTTTTTGCAACCGCTGCACAACCCCCAACGCAGTTGCCAAAGTAGGCCGCAGGTATAGGTGGCTTCATACGTGCTCTACAATCAATTGGGAAACCAAATAGAATCAACTCATCATTGCGTGATTTCGCAATCCAACTCCAAATATAAGCACATGCTACTGTAAAAGATGATACATATTCTAGTGTAGGCAGTTGGGTTGATACCCTATTTTTTAACTGATTGATAACAGCTCGTGTCAAGATAAGTGTGGCACGAAGTTTATCATTCGGTCCAGCTAGGCTTTGAGTTACATAATCTTCATTAAAAGTTTCAAATTTTGCACGCTTTAGATAAGCTTCATCCTGTATTGGATATTCGATCACTCTATCATATAATGGCCTAGTGCCGCTAGCTATGAATGACTCATCATTATTACCAGATCGCGCAATTGATGTCCACGCCGTCAAGAAACAGAAGTGAGTGCTGGCATCACCTAGGCTATGGTGATTCGTAATTCCAATAGCTATTCCTTGGTTGGGAAAAAGCGTCACTTGAACGGAGAAAAGTGGAATTTTTATGTAATCTGATAATTTAGTACTCTCACCTAGTTGTACATATAAGGTAAAACTTGTCACAGTTTCGAGGATGGTTTCCTGTTAATTCGTTAAAGTCAAGGTTACATTCTGCAAAATTAACAGCAACAGAATCACCTTCAACATAACAAATTTCGGGCTTTTTGGTAGGAGTGCGATATACTATCAACTTGCCTACAAAAGGGTAAAAATGTTTAAGTGTGACTGATAACGAATGTTTAATATTGGGAAGAATGGTTTCAGTGAATTGAGTTCTAGTGATCAGGAGCTCGTAGAAGAAAAGATTGTTGACTGGATGAGCACGTAGCCAAGTGAAGTCGAAGAAAGTAAGTTGCAATGACTTGTCGCGTAGAGTGTCTGGTGGTGGCGATACATGGGAATGTTCAAGAACGGTAAAGATGGGAAGGGAAGCCATTTGATGCTTTCAAAATGAGTCTCAGTTAGTTTTGTTATAAAAAGGTTTAATGATTTGATATCTTTTCCTTTTTTAGGACAAACTTGATATCAAATGAGTAGAAAACAACAAAAACAATAATTATTCAGTGGAAACAATAAATATTTCCAACATGTAAAATGTGGTTAGTATTGTTTCTTTAGTTACTCTATAAAGGTTTGCCTACTACCCCTTTTTACCTAACTTTTTTTAGTATTTTTATATTTTGTTACTTTTAACTTATTAAATTTTATATTTCATATTTCATTTTTTTTGACAGATTTATTCATTTTATTGATAAGACAATTTTTTATGGTTTTCTGCTTCGTATTTTTTTTGTGTTTTACTACTTTTGAACTTATAAAACTTTATATTTTATGTTCCGTATATTTCGCAGTTTTATAATAAAAAAAGTTTTAAAAAATTAAAAAAAATTACAAAAAACAAAAAAGTTAGAAGGTATTACAATTAATTTAAGGTTTCCTGCACATAATTTTTTTATTTACTTGATATCAAATGAGTGAAAAATAACGATAGCAGCCGCCAGTTGTACAATATTTATTTAGTGGAAATGACAATAAATAGTTCTAACATGTAAAATGTGGTTAGTATTGTTTCTTCAGTTATGAAGGTTTAATGACCTAGCTGCCCCTTAACCTACTACCTTGTTTACCTATTTTAAATACATATTTTTGTTACTTTTTACTTGTCAAATTTTATATTCTATATATATATATATATATATATTTTTGGCAATTTTATCTACTTTAGTGACGAGATAAGACATGTTTTTTTTATACTTTTCAGCTTCGTATCTTTTAAGTTTTACATTTATAAAAACCATACTACCTAGACTATTCATACACACTAAAGAGCAGTGCACCCTATCGTGTAGTAGTTTAGTGATTGTTAAGTACGAGTGTCGACCCTAAGAATTGTGTGCATTCTCTAGTTGTCTAATTGAAATGACAATCTACCTAAGATAGCAATAAAAAGACAAATCTTGTTTTAGATCCACACGACCATGTTTAATAATCCTTAATTATCTAAATTGATTTTACAGTGGCAAACAACTAAGAGAGATGAACACATTTACTTAGTTAATACTCCTAAGTTCAATAATTATAATCTTACGTGCAATGTCTAACCACAATCTTAGTAGAGGCGTATAAACTCATTAGGTCCAAATGGACAACACCTAACCTATAATTCTTGAGTAGAATGAACCTTCGTAAGGAATTGGCATGTTGAGTTCACAGTCATTAAGCCTTCCAACTAATCTGAGAGATATACCTATGTGTTTCTCACTAACACCCGATGCTAACAAGTTGTCAATTTACTAGCATGACTCGCACTTCTTAACTAGCTACTCATACTAAGGGCTACACAATGGACATGAATCAAGCAACTACTAAGGAATGATCATCATATAGTCAATCATACACGCAAGGGTTCGGTTGGTTACGTACTACCTAGTATGTAATCAACCTTATTCTCATAGCTAGTACCGAAATACAAGGACTGTAGCTAGGCACACTACACAAACTATCCATTAAGATAGCAACATAAACTAATAGATCATAAATAATTAAACTTAAAGAATAATAAACTAGTTAAACACCAAGAACAATTAATCGAACACAATAAATAACATAACATCAACAAATTAAAGCAAGGTTAAATGAATCATTAAGAAATAAAAAAATTAAATCAATCATTAAAAGTTGAAGAATAGTATACATATCGTGCTAAACTATTGCTTTCGATTCTCTGCCGAATGCCATGGAAAACCCCGAAGGGTTTGCCCTAATCGAAACCCAACTACTCGTGCATGTGCTCTTTTTGCTTGTCGACCGACTCCTCAAAGAACAGAAAATGAAATATCTGATGTTTGTTATTCGGTTAGTATCGATAGGACAATGAAACTTCCTATGACTTGTCCAGATTTGGCCCCTCATCGTTCTTATCGTTTCATTTGTAGTCTTTGTGGTTTATTCATTTTGTTAAATAAGAGTAAATTTCATATGACTTGCCCGATTTTAGTCCCTAGACTTAACTAAGCTTAGCCTACAAGGTACTCGTTACGGCGTAAGTCTTGCGGGTTGCTTACGCCGTAACTAACTCTAATCAAAACACCTTCGTAACTCATCACGACTATGATGTAAACAAAGCGAGCTTGTTACGCCGTAATGGTCTTGATATTATGATGGTCAACTGGTATTTGTAATGTATACGGGGTAGAGACCTCGTCCCATATACGCCGTAAGTATCTTGCATCCAGACTTCTATGTATCATGTCCTCGTCTTGTCTACGGCGTAAAGGTAAGTATCCCATTACGCCGTAAATACTCCATAATGCAGATTTCCATGTATTTCGTCTAGTTTTGGCCATTTCTCGCATCATTCAATTCCAACGCCTTAAGTAATGCGAATATGCAAATATGAAGGAATTAAGTATCAGATTCATATAGAATAATATAAACAAAGACAATAAACACAAGATATTAATATAGAAATATAGATACTATTTGATGTCATCAAATATTCTTTCACTTGACTTCTACTTGCCCTCAAGTAGACTCTTTTAATCTTTTATATAATAAAGAATCACACCATTTCAGAGTAATTTTGTCAAAACAATCTTATTGTAAAATAAATTGGACCAATCATATTGCTTAATTTTGACAAGTGGCAAAATCGTGCAATGTGACTGGTTAATAAAAAGTCAAAATTAAATTGATTTTGGTCAAACTTAGATAATTTTGGTGGAGAAAAACACATAAAAGTATATGTGTCAAATTTGTGAAAACAAAAACTTAAAATAAAATGAGGCGATTAATAAAATTTTAGTGATTGAATTTTAAATAAAGAGCAAAGTGTATAATACATTTATGTGGTTTGCCAAAAGACCATCTCATAGCGGCTCAAACTTTGCCCAAATTATCATCCCAATAGTGTATTGCTCGCATAGGACGCAACAGTGAAATTCAGACTTTTTGGTTAATATTGTATTATTGTTAAAGGTAGACTTTGGGCTATTATTAAAAAGGCTCATAAAACCTCAAGCGCAACGGATCATCGCACGCAATTTGAAACCAAGATCTCAAAGGTTGTTGTTAATTCAAGGTTTATATCATGAACATTCAGGAGTTGATATATTATACTTGTTTAATACAATCAAGTGTAGGCCCATGTCTTTGGGTGTAGGTCTATGTTTCTTGTCCGGTCTTTCGATGTTATCTTCTCTGGCTGTGTTGAAAGTAAGCTTTTCTCAAACATATGGGCCTGAATATCATTTCTTAAGAGTTCAAGCAAAAAGTGTTCCCAGCTAAATAGTTCAAAGGTTAAAGATGTCAAAGGTTGAAGAGTTTAAGGGGTCAACTGGAAGATTTCAAGTCAAGGCTATATATAGTCCAAGTCAAGCCTTTAGGCATTTATCTCTTTGTTTCGGTGTGTGTTTTCTCTCTTCTTCATAAAGTTGTTAGTCTATTGAGAAATCCTAGTTAGTTGTTTTCATCTTGTTATTTTTGTTATTGTATTGTAAAACATTGCCATTCTTTGGCTTTAATTTTATAAGTAAAAATAGTGAACCAAGGGATGGTTGGCTGGGTTCATTGATAATCTTTTGTGTGTTTTATAGCTTTGTATTATAAATTTCTACATGGTATCAGAGCCAGGTCGCTTTATACCAAAGTTTTAAAACGTTTTTGAAAATTAGGGTTTGACGATTTTTGGGGTTTTTGATCTATCAGTTTAGATCTTGTGGTTACTTAGTGTGTTCTTTCAAGATTTCATTCAGATCATTGTTTTTAAAAAAATTAGGGTTTCTCAAGATTTAGGGGTTTTTCTTGATCCTGGTGTTGTGGCGCTATTAGAGCTGTTTTTTGGTTAATTGATCATTAATCACTATTTTTCGTATAAGAATTAGGGTTTAATGTATCAAACCCTAATTCCGGTTAAAATTATGTTTGATTCTTTTCAGTTAGTGTGTTAATTGATCTTAATTGCAATTTTTTGCAATCTTGTGTTAAAAACCCTAAAATCAAAATTAGGGTGTCAACTGTTTTTGATCAATTAACTCCGTTGTTTGCCATCTTGGTGGTTTTTGTTTATTTTTATTCTTTTTAGGTTAATTCCGTTGTGCTACTGGATTATTGGATCTTCTTGATCCTGTCTTTTATTGTGTGATGTTTTTTAAAAGCTTGCGTGCACTGTAACACCTCTCTCTCCCTTCCTCTAGGTTTTTTGATTAGGTTTTGTAGTGTTTTTTGGCGAAGGGATAGGGTAAGGGATTTGATTTTTGGATTTATGATTGGAGGATTGATTATGATTGAAGGAGGAATAAGGTGGTTTATTATGTTCTTTCTATGTTTGTTTTGGTTATTTCTGTTGATTGTTATTTGTTTTTATGATCTGTCAATATAGTTGAGGGTGACAAACCACCTAAGAATAAAGGTCAAGAGGGGGTAGTAGTGAATTAAAATTAGACATATATGACCCTCTTTACTTACACCCTTAAGACATTGGTTCTCAGCTGATTACCTTCAAGCTTGAAGGAACTGAGAATTACGAAGTATGGTCTGCTGCTATGCAGTTGGCTTTACATACAAACAAAATTGGATTTATTAATGGAAAATGTGTAAGAGATGATAATGATGGACCTTTACAAGAACAATGAGACAAATGTAATGATGTGGTATTATCTTGGATTTTGGGTTGTGTGTCACCTGATTTATATAAGGGCCAAGTGTTTTGTAAAAATGAAAAAAGTGTTTGGGACGAGTTAAAAGAAACATGTGACAAACAAGATGGTTCTGTGATCTATAATATGCATAATAAAATATATACTTTAACTCAATCTAGAATTTCTTTATCTGAGTATTATCATGAGTGTAATTCATTGTGAAGGCAGTTTGACTCCCTGGTTAATCTGCCTACATGCACTTGTGAAGGTAGTCCCAAACTTAAAGAACATGCACAACTTCTCAGGTTGATGCAGTTCTTGATGGGACTTGATGATGTGTTTAGTTATGTTAGAAGTATAATTCTTACCACATACCCTATACCTGATGTTAAATATGCTTTCACTACTCTTTCCAGAGATGAGTCATACAGGAATAGTAATGTGGCTACTAAAAATGTGAAATCTGGATCTACTACCTTTGCAGTCAGGTCTAATAACAATAATTGGACTTTTGATAGAAATAATACTAGTAACAATAATAACATAAGGTCGGGCATGATATATAACCTTGTCTGCAAGCATTGTAACATGACTAGACATACTATAGATAGATGTTTTGAGTTGGTGGGATATCCGCCAGGGTTTAAGAGAGGAAATGTTAATCAAATAATGTGAATAATGCTTCTGCTTGTGATAATAAGACTAATCATAGTAAGAGTATCCCTCATACTCTTACTAGTGATCAGTATCAGAGATTAATGTCTTGTTGAGTGGTACAGGTGATACTAGCAAAGGGTTTGCTAGTGTTGCATGTACTTTTGTGTTCTCTAATCATGTTATAAGTTTTGTTGCTTGTAGATTCTTCAATTACACATCTAATGTAAGTAAATATAGTACCTATATGGGATGGATTATAGATTCAAGAGCCAGTCAACACATTACATGTAGTGAAACTGTTTTATATGACACAATAGATGTTTCACATGTAAATATTACCGTTGCACATCCAAATGGAACAATTGAACATGTTAAACAGATTGGAACTTATAATTTGGGAAACAATTTAATTGCTAAAGATATTGTTAGCCTTAAAATATGAAGACTTATACGGAATTACACTTGATTACCTAAGGCGTGACACGTAGGGACTAATAATGACAACTTAGGATAGTTGTGTGTCAAATAGCCTATATGCACCCTCCTAGACTTCACTGAGCATAACACCCCCATTTTTGACATATAGCAGCGAAAGCTAATCTGGGGTATTATTTCATAATACAACAGTCATAATCATAGAAAACAACTCGAAAGAGACGTTTTTAAAAGATAAGTTATCATTCTTTATTTCATCAGAGTTTTTACAAATAAAGGTCCCAAAATCTACATGAAAACATAAAGTTTGAATGATAACAGTTTAGCCATCTTCAAGTCCATGTCACTCCGTGTCATAAGATGCTCAGTTACATGAGATAAACATGCTAAAAAGGTCAACACAATGGTTGAGTGAAATTCATAGGTTTATAATAAATAGTGTGAATACGTCATTAAATCGATCTCAAGCCTCATAAAACGATTCGTCAAATCTTTGTTGAAATCTCGTGATTTCGTTACGAAGATTTGTCGTTTTTGAAGGAGGAAAGAATTGATTAATGAATTTTGAAACAAGATCATCCCATGTCAAAATTGATCGAGGAGGTTCTTTTTCTAGCCAAATCCAGGCTGAACCTTCAAGAGAAAACGGAAAAAGAATAAGCGTGCTCGGGACGTCCGGGAATCTCATTGTTGAAGTAATCTTATTGAAAATAACCGGATGTGAGCATGTGGTTCCTCTTCTTATCATGTCGAAAAATGTTTATTTGTACAAGATGATCAAACCATGCTTTAACTCAAAGTTAGCATTGATTTCGGAATTTCAAATTGCATCCTCGTACCCTGGTGGGTGCTTGGAGCAAGTGTTCCATCGTCCGGTTATCAGCCATACGGAAACTAATGGAGGAATTAACAAAAGCGTTGCTTCTAAAATGAATGGATTGAACATCAGACGCGTTTGGGCTTTGTGTCGGTTACGGTTGTGGGTTTGAGAACGAGTGAGCATGCACAAAGTAGAAAAGAAATAAAAAGATAAACGAACAATTACACTAATTTTTTTTATTATTTTATTTTATTGTTTTTTTTGGTTTTAACAAACTAAATTAACGGATAACGAGAAGACAACTTAAACCAAATAATCAAATTTACTTCACGGTAGCTCTTAAAAATTTGACTTTTTTTTTAGGGTGAGCGTTACTTCGTAATGGACGAGTTTTTTTACAATCTTTGATTCGAGTTGGAACTTTTTTGATATACCTCAATTGAAGGTATTATTTGTTGGTGTTCTTTTACCAACTTTGTTTATTTTTTAAATTGAAAGAGCAAATATTTTTTTGTTTAAATCTTCTATTTATACTAAAAAGAAAAGAAAATATTTTTTTACTTTTTATTTTTATAATAATTTTTTTTAACAAAAACAAAACTTTCAAAAATGAAAGGGTCTTCAAATTAATATCAAACAAACTGTCAAACGATAGAATTTCTTTAATCACAAAATCCGGCAACGGCGCCAAAAAAACTGATTGCATTATTAACATTACATATATAATATATATAATTTAATACGATAGAAAATTAACTCAATTTACCTTGAGAACAAAGGCCAAAAGGAATCTCTTCAATATATATATGATATAAATATAATACGTATGATAACGGGAATATGATTCCCGGGTCGTTTTCCCCAACGTACTAGTGAAGTGAAACTCGCTTGTTGTTGGACAATAATTTGAATGGGAAACATTAGTTGATTTGATAACTACTTTTAACAATTAAAATTAACAAGCTCGAACTATTAAGCATGAAAACGAATAACGAGAAATCAAAATTTAACTAAAAAACGCCTAAAACGGGGACACTTAACGTGAGGTCCAAAAAAACCCTTAATTGCTATTTAAACTAACTTAATTTTCTTTTAAATGGACTCTATTTGACAAAAAGTAAGTTTAAAATACAAAACTAGAACAAAAACGGACGATGGAATGAACGTTAAAAACACGGGAAAACGGAAACGAGAAGCATCTGTTCTTTAGAAAAACAAAATTTTAGCAAATCTAGACCCTACGAAAGAGCAAAACTAATTTTTCTTAGGAATTTAAGGATAAAAGAAAGTTTTCCCTAAAAGATTTTTATTTTTTTGATTATTTTTCTATTTTATATGATTTTTTAAAGTTTTTAATGAAAATAGAAGATTAAAATTATTAAATGAATTCTAAAAATTCTAGAAAAATTACAGAAAATAGCTTAAACTAATTAAAACCTAATAAAATTAAGCCCGAGATCACAGCTTATAAAATAAGCTGTGAAATAAGCTTAGACAGCTTATTGAAGCTTATAAAGCTAAATGAGTATAAGAAATTAGTAGTGCATGGGTTCTTCGAAAAGACCCAGGGCACAACGGTAAGGAGTGGTGTGTGTGTGTTTATAAAAGGTTGAGGTGTTGAGGTCGGGGGTTCGAGCCTTGCTCACCCCCGACTTCCACTTCCCTTTTTTTTTGTTTTTATAAAAACTTAAAAAAACAAAAGTTGTAGAGGACAACTTTTTAAACAACTTTAATAAAGTGACTACTAGCTGAAACTCAAAATTAAGCTCTCAAAAAGCTTTTTAATAAGCTGTTTACAGAAAGTTGTGATTTGAGATTTAAAAAAAACTATTCTACACTAAATTAAGCTCAAAGTTCTTATTTAAACACAATTTTCAAAACTAAAAGATGTCCTAGAAAGCTTAAGATGTGTAGAAGCTAAATTTAATAAGCTAACTTAACTGGAAACACTATAAGCTATCTTAATCCTATGATCAAGAGGTAAACTCAGGTACTACCAAGATAAGCTCAAAAACTAGATAAGCTAGTTTGCACAATAAGCTAATTCAGGATTTGAGGTTTTGACAACTTAACAACCTACTTATAAACTATTAATCCAAATTATAAAAACAAACTTATAATGCTAGAGGACACATCAAAATTTTATAAAACTAAGACTTAGTACTACTGTTTTTGGCTCATCATTTGAGATTTTTTGTATGAAACTTTTAAGCTTAACTTAATCCTAGTTATAAGCTAGAATTGAAAAACAATTTTATCTATTTTGAGCGATATGAATAACTAAACCCTATGGATTTTTAAACTCTTAATCCTTAAATAATAACTAATTAAAATATAATTAATATAATAAAAACTCTATCTTAAAATGAAGCAAAAAGACATAGCCAGCAAGGTAACTGCTGTTAATCTTCTGCTGGTGCAAATGACCAAAGCATGGTTAAATCAAACTTTTGCAGGTGTCTCTTAAGGGACAATCCTGCAACTACACACTCCTTATTGAGTGCGTCTAACTTAACATAAACAAGATCAAGCTCTATGAGGCTCTGATCATAATTTTCTAAACAAGGGCAAAGGAAATGAAAAAGTCCCATGGTGCAGGAACAAAGATATTAAGCTTAAACTCTTTAGATTTTGAAATCTAACTTAAGAAAACAATCTTATTACTGATTAAAAGTGAAAATTAAAATGACTTAAGCAAAGATCAAAGCTCAGTTTGACTTTTAAGGGTCAAACAACACTAAACCAAACACCCCTTTAACTTGTCAAAATTTCAATTTGCTTATGATTCTAAAATCTAGTTGATGAACCTTAATACCATATTAAACAATTTAGCTTATTAACATGCTTAACAAACATAAATCAAAATCAAGTAAGATAGAATTAAGATTCTAAAATCTACGGCTACTTATGTTTTTGGGTTTTTAGTGTTTTTTAAGACAGTTAATGCAAATACTGATTTAAGCTATATAATCTTTAAGACAGATTATCATATAAGACTATTATCAATCATTTAAGGTAAGACAAATAAGCACAAATTAACAATTAATAAGCAGTTTATAAGGCAGATAAGCAAATTTAGACTAGGAAATTTAAAAACAAGGAAAGTAAATATAAAACTTACAATGGCCTTAGGCAAACCGAAGGCAATTAAGGCTCAAAATGAGCCTCTACAAGCTCTGGTTATCCTTAGATAGCCGTTTAAGTCCATATTGAGCCCTTTCATAATTGGTCATTATTCTATAAAGGTCCATATAAGCAAAGTTACTTAAAGCTGATTTTAAAAGATCTTGTGTATATTAAATGACTTATTAATCTTCAATCTAAGCTTAGAGACTTAGATGAGTTTGTTTGAGCTTTTGAGAAACTTTTCAAACATTAACAGCTTATTAAACCATACTTTAAGAAAATATGAGCTTATGAAAGAAACTAAGGGATAATATAGAGATATTTTTTATTAGTTGGAAAACAAACTGATTATATACTTGAAATAAAACATTACATTGAGAGATCATAACTAAAACATTTTCGAAGAATAGTTAATAAACTATAATAAGCTGAGATGTGTAAATAAATATCTAACATCCGTGTGTGTGAGAGTGTGCTCGTATTTATAGCCACCAGGGAAGCTTCTAGGCCCCAAAGTTTGTTAGACCTCCTCTCAATCTTGTCCCTTGATCATTTCTTCAATCATTGGATCCATCTCGCACACCGTTGGATTAGATTGTCTCACACGGATAATTGCCAGCGCGGCCATGGGCAATCCGTGATGTGACACCTTTGTGCTTTCTTTGTGAGTACCTTAAGTACAAATCCTAACATTTCCTTGTGCTTTCTTCAATTTGACGTATCATTCCTTTGATGGAATTGACCAATGAGGGCTCATGAATGATGTATATTGCTGCCAAGGTGTACTTTAACACCTGAATTGTCCTTTTTGGCTCCCAATTGTTATTTGCCCCATGGTTTTTACCTGTGGTTAATTGGGGAAGGAGATGAACAGTAAAACTGTTTCTCCCGCCCCTTTTTAACTTAATAAAGGGTGCGTATTGATATTTGACCGGGTGTTGATTGGGTAGATAAAAAAAGAATGGGGTCGGGTATGTGTGGGTTTTTGGGCTTGGATTTATGTTTTGTTATAAAGAAAGTAACGGGTGTTATAAAGAAATAACGGGTGTTAACTTCTATTAACAGAATTAACACCGTTAGTGCTCCAAGGGTAATTTTTTGTAATTTGGTGATTTTTGAGAGATTGAATTGGGATTTTGGAGTTTTTGTCTTGACTTTTGTTGACCAAGTTGACTGAAGGTTGACTAGGGCTTGACTTTGATAACTTTCTCCTGGCTTTTTGCGTGCTCTTCCGTTCTTGTGTTTGTGTTTGCCCGGTTTTAACCATTTTCCTGTAGTTTTTGCTTTATCCGTACCTGCACATACAAAACACAAAAACAAGCATATCTTTGCCATTTTTATCATGTTTTTGGTCTTTATTGGGTTTATTTTGATATAAAATAGATATGTGTTTTCACATATCCATAAAAATTCCCCAAACTTTGACGTTTGCGTGTCCTCACGCAATATTACATGCCTTATGACCAAATACCTCTTAACTTCCTCAAACTAAACCTTTGAAAAGTAGCAAAGATTTTTGTGGAGAAAGCTAAAAGATCACAAGTTATAAAACACCCATATTTCTCATTTTCTAAAACCTCTTTTTTCAAAAAAAAAAAAAATTATTTTTATTTTGACTTTCGTTATTTCCATAACTGTTAGGGATCATAGACAGATGCATTGCGAATCGAGACTGAGGAAGCCCAAAAAAAGATTAATTCATCGTTCCCGTCTTTTTAACTTATCCAAACCAAGCTTGAAAACATTAATCACAGCTAATATCAGTAAGGATGCTAAAACATTCTTATATTTGAACTTCGTGAATACCTTTTTACTCCCGACCATTTATTATATCTTAAGGAGTGTGCTGATTCTGAATTTCACTATGGATCAACTTTTTGTAAACCAATTCTATGCTTTACGTTCCACCTTTGAAGAATGAGTTTAAAGGCGGAGATCATTCCCATGTAGGACTTTCGTTTTTTTTTCCCTCGGCACCTCAACCTATACGCTAAGTGACCAGACTTTTGAACCCAAGAGACTAGTATCGGGACTCACGGACCTTAGGTTTCAAGAACTCTTAGGTTTCCCGGATATTCATAGCTTATAAAATAAATTAGTCAAAGTGCAAAAACATATTTGAATTTTACAAAAAGAAGTCAATTTATTAATTTAATTTAACTATTTAAACATTTATGCAATTGAAACCCTCGACCTTTTAGAAGGCTGCAACATCGTTTGTGAGCCGGCAAGATGCAACAAACTTTTATCAGTCTCGGATCTTTATTTCTTATATGGGTTTCTTTAGAAGGGGCACTACCAATCGGTTGTGTGCCAGGCAAGAGGTTAGTAAACTTTTATCAACCCACAACTTTTATTATTATATTTACATTTTTTTTTATCAAATTTTTTTTATATTTTTATTATCATTTTTTTAAGTAAAAACTTCTTTTTGAAAAATTCAAGTATAAATTTGAACTAAGACTAAAATTATTGCTATATATTACATAAAAATTGTTGATTTAAGTTTAATCTTCAAAAACAGCACGTATCTTAATCTGGATAAGAGCTTATGGGAGAAAAAACAACAAGTTATATATATGAGCTCTTAAGATTTCCAAATAATCCTTGTTTAGCATCCTACTCATACTTAACTCTATCATTTTTTGTTCCTCGCAAATTAGCGAATGCTTAGCCCAAAAGTTAAGGAACAAGCTAGGCTAACACGCTCGATGGTGATCAAAAATTTACTCTTATTGTTACCAGCAAGAAGAAGTCAAATTGCTATGACAGAAACACTTATTTTATTTTTATATTTTTGCTACAAAATAAAAACTTAAACTTTAAAAATTTTGAAAAATTTTGCTATTTTTACGGGAAAACGGGTTCGTGCGACATAAACAATAAGTAGGTAACATTTAAATCAATAGATTCCCTTCCCCAAACTAAAACGCAACTTTTTGTTGTCCTCAATGTTTAAGGCGGGTCTTACGCAAATTAAGCCGTTTATAATTATGCAAAGATAAAACGTGAATCGATAAGATGAAAGGATATCGGATTTCCCCAAATTAATTGCAAACAAAGGCTAGGAAGCTCGAGTGGACCGGGACAAAACACGAAACACGAGAGTCTTCAGAAAAGTTGGGTCAATCCTGCAAACAATCACAAGTGCAAACAACAACACAAGAACAGAAGGAGTCAAGCTCCTCACAACACATTAGAAACTAGAAAGAAAAATAGAAAATGGATAAGCATGGGGTGCCTCCCACGAAGTGCTTTGTTTTTGGTAACCGAGTCACATAGCTTGACTCGATCCCTAAATTCATTCATTCATAGGGAGAGAAAATGGAACTAGCTTAAGAGAAAAATGAAAAGTAGAGATGCCGGGGTCAAAAACGAGGTCCTCACTTCTGAGAGAGAGAATAACAGGAGAATCCTCGGGGTAGGTGAAAAATGGGAGAGATAAGTCCAAATGACAAATGTGAAGAAATACTCTTCAACATTTAAGGATAAAACAATTTCTTCATCATTCTTCATGGCCGTATCAGGCTTAAAATTTAAGCAAACATCTGGTGGTTCCGGCGAAGGACGAAGAGATGATGGTTCAAGGATAAATGACTCATTTTCTTCATCTTCGGAATCATCATTCTCAACACCTGGTGGGATTAAATCATCTGGAACGAGGAATATATCGATCTCTTCTTGAACGGGGTCATTATCCTCAACGGGGGTAAGAGATACGGGAATAGACTTGATAATTGAACTCGGAATAGCTTTAACATTTTCTTATGATCGGGAAGTTGAAATCTCACAAAGCAAAGTCATACGACTAATATAATCCTCATGTTCACGAACAATCCTTGAAGGAAGTGTTAAAAATTCACCGGCGAACTCATGGTGAAGAGGATCATTCCTTGGAGAAAAAGTAATCGAAGTATTATGGATGGATTCATTTGGTTCATGATTGGAAATCACTTCGGGAGCGAGATTATGGGTGGTATCATCACTAAGCAGATTCTCAAGAAAAATTACGTCTCCTTCTGAATCGATAAATACTGCCTCAAAAATTAGAAGAAACTTCCATGGTAGGAAAAGCATCGATTTCATCAATTTCGTTTCTTCGGGATCCGAAAACTTCAACCTCTATCGGTACGAAGGGGTGTTAAGTAAAAATGGATCATAGGACGGAATTTGAAACGTTGGAGTTTTTGTTTTCAACATCTTCATCTATCTCGTTAAAGAGAGGATTTACGTTGGTAGAGGTGAAGTTATCATCAAATTTGAAAAGAGGGTTTGAATAAACTTGAAAATTTTCTTCTTGACTCTTTTTTATGGAAGAGTGAGTTCATCTTAAAGTTTTTTTTAGGGCGAAAAATCTCAAGATTATCACTTGTCTTCACGGAGACGAATAGAGGAAGAGCTTGGAAATGCTTAGTGGTCACTGCACTAAATGGATCATCTTTCGAAATTCAATGACAGAATAGCATGAAGCAAATTGCTTATTTTCTTTTCTTGATTTTTCAGCATAACAGACCCAGTCATCGCTTCCTAGTCTTAAGTTAATTTTTCCCTCATATAGTCATTGTGAGCTTTTGCGTTGGAATGGAAGGTCTCCCTAAAATTATACGGCTACTCTCGGGTCTGGTCAAAAATTAACCACAACAAATTCAGCACAAGAAAAGTGAAACATAATCACTCTGAACTACAACCATCCTCGGCTATACCATTGGGTGTGCGTAAGGACCGGTTAGCAGTCGAGTGTCATTCGGGTGGGCTTCAAAGCTCCAAGCCCAAGTTGCTTGTAGATAGAATGAGGCAAAAGATTTATGCTAGCTCCGAATCGGCTAAAGCATTAGTCCTATCAAGTTTTTATAGAAGCACACGGCGATAAGAAATTTTCCAGGGATTTTCGTGTTTCTCAGGAACTTTTTTCAAGATGATAGCAGAACATTCAGCATTTACGGTTGTGATGGCGATTTCCTCAAGTTTTTCTTTGTTTCTCAATAAAGTGCTTAACCATTTGTTGAATTTTGGCATTTCGATGAGAGCATCTTTTAAACCAATGTCTAAACGGAGTTGTTTAAACAACTTCATAAACCTGCTCTGCTGAGCATTGGGTGTATCTTTCTCTCACTTTCATCCTCTCGGGATATGGAAGTTTAGGCTGATATGAATTAGGTTCTGGAGAATCAGGCTCTTGAACAGTTTTCTTAGCCTTTGATTTTGGAATTTCAATAAAAATGGAATCATGATCCTCCGGAGGTGGGACTTGTGCGGTATTTTCTGAACTGGATTTTTGCACTTTGTCTATTTACGTCTCCGGGTTTTGTTCAGGTTCCTTTAGAGGAGTAGAAACAGCGGGTATAGGAACAAGAGGAGTCGAAGGTCCTTCATAAGTTTTACCACTTCGTGTGGTGATAGCATTGACATGTTCACGAGGGTTAGTCACGGTTTGACTTGGTAGAGTTTTTGAATTCGAAGACGAAGCGGTGTTGGAAGTTATGAACTTAGAAAGCATTTCCGTTAAATTTGTCATCTGGTTTTGTAAACCCTGACCTTGATTTTGCATATTCCGTAACACAGCATCATTAGCCTTGACATAATTCTCAAAATCGGTCTTTGAAACACCTTGCATTTGTTAAGGAGGAGCTTGATAAACTGGGGTTTGAATCATCGGAGGTTGGTAAACTTGTCCTTGGTTGATGTTTATTCCATGGTTTGATGGAAAATTAGTTCCTCGAGTTGGTTGAAATTATTTCCTTGATTTGGATTGAAACGGTTTTGATTTTTTTGAATCGGAGGAAAACCAGGAGGTTGGATTTGGTTTGAAACCATCGAAGGTCTAGAATTGGAATTTCCTTGATTAAAATTGGCTGCCGCAGCTTGTGAAACATACTCTTGAATGTTTTCTTAATAAAACGTTTGCACTCGGTGGCTGGACTTTTTTTATAGAATGATAGCACCTCACAAGTTACACAACTATGCTCGGCCGCTTTTACGGTTACGGGAGCTTGGGCTTTTTGTTGTCGTTAGCATAGTTCTTCATAATTCTTATGTTAGAGATTCGGTTGTAAGAGCAGCAACATCTGGTGAAATTCCTGGAGTAGATGAATTCACTTTAGCAACGACTGCCTTGTTTCGTGAATTACGAACCTTGGATTTACTCTCGATAATTCTCAGGCATTCACGAGGCATCTTATCCAAAAAGTTTCCACCCGTAGCTGAATTTAATGAATCTTGATCATTAGCAATCAAAGCATTGTAAAACGTATCCAATTGATGTAATTCAGAAAAAAAACCGTCCATGGTGGGCTATAATCAATGCACGAAGAAGGTCATTAATTCGGATCCCAAGCCTCATTAAAACGTTCGTCAAATCTTTGTTAAATATCGTGATTTCTGTTACGAAGATTTGTCGTTTTTGATAAGGAGGAAAAGAATTGATTAATGAAATTTTGAAAAAGATCATTCCCATGTCAAAATTGATCGAGGAGCTTCTTTTTCTAGCCAAATCCGGGCTGAACCTTCAAGAGAAAACGGAAAAAGCATAAGCTTAATTGACGTGCTCGGGACGTCCGGGAATCTCATTGTTGAAGTAATCTTATTGAAATAACGGATGTGAGCATGTGGATCCTCTTTATCATGTCCGAAAAACTGTTTGTTTTGAACAAGATTGATCCTAAACCATGCCATTAATTCAAAGTTTAGCATTGATTTCGGGAATTACAATTGCATCCTTGTACCCCTCAGTGGGTGCTTGGAGCAATTGTGCCATAGTCCGGTTATCAGCCATCGAAACTAATGGAGGATTAACAAAATGTTCTTCTAAATGAAAAGGTTGAACAACAGACGGTTGGCTTTGTTGACGGGAACGGTTTGCGGGATTTGAGAACGACCTGTGCGCATGCACAAGTAGGAAAAAGAAATAAAAGATAATTAACGAACAATTATACTAATTTTTTTTATTATTTATTTTATTATTTTTTTTGGTTTTAACAAACTAAATTAACGGATAACGAGAAGACAACTTAAACCAAATAATCAAATTTACTTCACGGTAGCTCTTAAAAATTTGACTTTTTAAGGTGAGCAGTACTTCGTAAATGACGCAAATGGCAAGTTTTTAAATCTTTGATTCGAGTTGGGAACTTATTATGATAATACCTCAATTGAAGGTATTATTTGTTGGTGTTCTTTTACCAACTTTGTTTATTTTAAAATTGAAAGAGCAAATATTTTTTTTATATTTTTGTTTTAATCTTCTATTTATACTAAAAAGAAAAGAAAATATTTTTTACTTTTTATTTTTATAATTTTTTTATTTTTTTTATATTTTTTTTAACAAAAACAAAACTTTCAAAAATGAAAGGGTCTTCAAATTAATATCAACAAACTTCAAACGATAGAATCTTAATCACAAATCCCCGGCAACGGCGCCAAAAATTGATTGCAATTTTACATACATATATAAAATATAATATATATAATACTATGGAAAATTACCAATTTACCCTTGAGGACAAAGGCAAAAAGGAAACTCTTCAAAATATATATAATATAATATAATACGTATGATAACCGGGAAGTATGATTCCCCGGGTCGTTTTCCCCAACGACTTGTGAAATTGAAACTACGCTTGTTGTTCGGACAATGATTTGAATGGGAAACAATAGTTGATTTGATTAACTACTTTTAACAATTAAAATTAACAAGCTCTAACTATTAAGCATGAAAACAAATAACGAGAAATCAAAATTTAACTAAAAACGCAAAACGGGACCCTTAAACGGAGGTCAAAAACCCTAATTTGCTAAAATTAAACCTAACTTAAATTTTACTTTTAAAATGGACTCTATTTGACCAAAAAGTAAGTTTAAATAAAACTAGAACAAAAACGGAGTTGAAATGAACGTTAAAACACGAAAAACGGAAACGAGAACGAATCCCGTTCTTTAGAAAACAAAATTTTGCAAATTCGACCCTACGAAAGCAAAACTAATTTTCCTATGAACTTAAAGATAAAAGAAAATTTTCTAAAAAAGATTTTTATTTTTTTGATTATTTTTCTATTTTATATGATTTTTTAAAGTTTTTAATGAAAATAAAAGATTAAAAATATTAAATGAATTCTAAAAATTATAGAAAATAGCTTAAACTAATTAAAACCTAAGAAAATTAAGCCCGAGATCACAACTTATAAAATAAGCTTAGACAGCTTATTGAAGCTTATAAAGCTAAATGAGTATAAGAAATTAATAGTGCAAGGGTCTTACGAAAAAGACCCCAGGGCACAACGGTAAGGAGTGGTGTGTGTGTGTGTGTTTATAAAAGGTTGAGGAGTTAAGGTCGGGGGTTCGAGTCTTGCTCACCCCCGACTTCCACTTTCCTTTTTTTTGGTTTTTATAAAAAACTTAAAGAACAAAAGTTGTAGAGGACAACTTTTTAAACAACTTTAATAAAGTGACTTCTAGCTGAAACTCAAAATTAAGCTCTCAAAAAGCTTTTTAATAAGCTGTTTACAGAAAGTTGTGATTTGAGATTTAAAAAGCTATTCTACACTAAATTAAGCACAAAGTTCTTATTTAAACACCATTTTCAAATCTAAAAGATGTCCTAGAAAGCTTAAGATGTGTAGAAGCTAAATTTAATAAGCTAACTTAACTGGAAACACTATAAGCTATCTTAATCCTATGATCTAAGAGGTAAACTCAGGTACTACCAAGATAAGCTCAAAAACTAGATAAGCTAGTTTGCACAATAAGCTAATTCAGGATTTGAGCTTTTGAAAACTTAACAACCTACTTATATACTATTAATCCAAATTATAAAAACAAACTTATAAGCTAGAAATCAAAAATTTTAAAAACTAAGACTTAGTTACTACTGTTTTTGGCTTTTTGAGATTTTTGATAAACTTTTAAGGCTAAATTAATCCTAAGTTATAAGCTAGGAATTGAAAACAAGTTTTAATCTATATTAAGCTATATGATAACTACACCCCTACTGATTTTTAAACTCTAAATCCTTAAAACTCTATCTTAAAATGAAGCTAAAAAGACAGCAGTAGTAGTAACTGCTGTTACTACTGCTGGTGCAAATGACCAAATGGTTAAATCAAACTTGCAGGTGTCCTTAAGGGACAATCCTGCACTACACACTCTTATTGAGTGTGTCTAACTTAACATAAACAAGATCCAAGCTCTATGAGGCTTTGATCAAATTTCTAACAAGAAAAGGAAATGAAAAAGTCCCCTGGTGCAGGAACAAAGATATTAAGCTTAAACTCTTTAGATTTTGAAATCTAACTTAAGAAAACAATTTTATTACTGATTAAAAGTGAAAATTAAAATGACTTAAGCAAAGATCAAGCTCAGTTTGACTTTTAAGGGTCAAATAGCACTAAACCAAACACCCCTTTAACTATGGCAATTTTCAATTTAGCTTATGATTCTAAAATCTAGCTGATGAAACCTTAATACCAGATAACAATTAGCTTATAACAAGCTTAACAAACATAAATCCAAAATCAATTAAGCTAGAATTAAGAATCTAAAATCTAAGCTACTTATTTTTGGTTTTTAGTGATTTTTAAGACAATTAATGCAAAACTAAGATTTAAGCTATATAACTTTAAGACAGATTATCAATTAAGACTAATAATCATCATAAGACAAGAATAAGCACAAAATAACAATCTAATAAGCAGTTTATAAGCAGATAAGCAAATTTAGACTAGGAAATTAAAAACAAGGAAAGTAAATGAAAACTTACAATGGCCTTAGCAAAACAAAGGCTATTAAGCTCAAATGAGCATCTACAAGCTCTGGCTTATCTTAGGATAAGCCAGTTTAAGTCCATATGAGCCCTTCCATAATTGGCTCATCTTCCAAAAGTCCAAATAAGCAAAGGTACTTTAAGCTGATTTTAAAGCTTTGAGTATATTAAATGACTTATTAAGCTCCAATCTAAGCTTAGAGACTTAGATGAGTTTGTTTGAGCTTTTGAGAAACTTTTCAAACATTAACAGCTTATTAAACCATACTTTAAGAAAATATGAGCTTATGAAAGAACTAAGGGCTTAATAAGAAACTTTTTATTAATTGGAAAACAACTGATTACAATACTTGAAATAAAACATTACATTGAGAGATCATTAACTAAAACATTTTTGAAAGAAAAGTTACATAAACTTAATAAGCTGAAAATTGTAAAAAACTATCTAACATCTTGTGTGTGTGAGAGTGTGCTCGTATTTATAGCCACCAGGGAAGCTTCTAGGCCCCAAAGTTTGTTAGACCTCCTCTCAATCTTGTCCCTTGATCATTTCTTCAATCATTGGATCCATCTCGCATACCGTTGGATTAGATTGTCTCACACGGATTGCCAGCGTGGCAATCCGTGATGTGACACCTTTGTGCTTTCTTTGTGAGTACCTTAAGTACAAATCCCAACATTTCCTTGTGCTTTCTTCAATCCGACGTGTCATTCCTTTGATGGAATTGACCAATGAGGGCTCATGAATGATGTATATTGCTGCCAAGGTGTACTTTAACACCTGAATTGTCCTTTTTGGCCCCCAATTGTTATTTGCCCCATGGTTTTTACCTGTGGTTAATTGGGGAAGGAGATGAACAGTAAAACTGTTTCTCCCGCCCCTTTTTAACTTAATAAAGGGTGCGTTTGATTATTTGACCCGGGTGTTGACTTGGGTATGATAAAAAAGAATGGGCCGGGTATGGTGGGTTTTGGGCTTGGATTTATGTTTTGTTATAAAGAAAGTAACGGGTGTTATAAAGAAAGTAACGGGTGTTAACTTCTATTAATAGAAGTTAACACCGTTAGTGCTCCAAGGGTAATTTTTTGTAATTTGGTGATTTTTGAGAGATTGAATTGGGATTTTAGAGTTTTTGTCTTGACTTTTGTTGACCAAGTTGACTGAAGGTTGACTAGGGCTTGACTTTGATAACTTTCTCCCGGCTTTTTGCGTGCTCTTCCGTTCTTGTGTTCGTGTTTGCCCGGTTTTAACCGTTTTCCTGTGGTTTTTGCTTTATCCGTACCTGCACATACAAAACACAAAAACAAGCATATCTTTGCCATTTTTATCATGTTTTTGGTCTTTATTGGGTTTATTTTGATATAAAATAAATATGTGTTTTCACACATATCATTCACATTGCGGCAGTTTAAAGAACAATTCCTAAAGGATAATAGATGGTGTCTCTTCTCTTAGAAACTCATGTGCAGATGTTAAGTCAAGTTCCCTATCCTTAGGAACACTCCAAGTATAAACAAGTCCATTTTCATACCTTAGTGGCTTGAAGTTGAAAATACCATTGTAGTGCACATCAAATAACAAGAAACGAGAACCTGAAGGTGCCATACTGCAATTTTAATACAACAAATATATTAGATAATTATTATATCAACAAAACTCTAACTGAAATACATAAAAAAAATTGCAGACAAATCAAATTGAGGACATATATAATATATGATAGTGTACCTTTTGCACCAACCAATTTTGGGGTAACTCAGATCATAAAGTACTATTGGGTAGTTTCAATGTTAGGGTTAGGGTTTATCTAAAAGGGAGATGTCGGGGTTGTGGTTCAAATGGGAATGCCACCCAAAAAGGATAAATTCATCGTCCCCGACTTTTCACTTATCCAAACCAAGCTTAAAACAAAATCACAGCTAAATATCAGTAAGGATGCTAACACTACTCATATTTGCAACTTGTGAACTTTTTACTCTCGACATTTATTATATCTTAAGTGAGTGTGCTATTTTGAATTTCAACCATGGATCAACTTTTTGCAACATACTATGCTTCACGTTGCTCCTTAGAATAATGAGTTTGAAGGCGAGATCATCCCATGTAGCGACTTTCTCTGCGGCACATCCCAACCTGCGGCTTACGTGACCAAAACTTTCTACCTCTGCTGAAGACACCCCACAGAGACTAAGTATTCGGAGACTTCCACCGGGACCTTAGGTTCTTCAAAAACTCTCAGGTTTCCAACGGATATTCACTGAAGCTTATAAAATCAGAGTAGTCAAAGTGCCAAATCTATGAATTTAGACAAAAAGAAGTCAATTTATTAATTAATTTAAACATATTTAAACATTTATGACAATTGAAACACTCGCATCCTTTGATTAGATAGGCTGCAACATCGTAGTGTTTGTAGAGATCAGACCTATTCACAAGACCTTACACATCAGCAAAAACGTGCAGTTCCTTATCAGTCTCGATCTTTAATTCTTACTATGGCTTTTTCTTTAAAGGTCTACCACATCCGGTTGTGAGCCGCAAGAGGTAGTAAACTATTATATCAACACCACAGATTTTATTATGATCTTATTTACATTTTATATCAATTTTTCTTTTATTTTAATTATCATTTTTTTTAAGTAAAAACTCTTTTTGAAAAATTCAAGTATAAAATTGAACTAAGACTAAAATTTTTGCTATATATTACATAAAAATTGTTGATTTAAGTTAATCTTCAAAAACCAGCAACGTATCTTAATCTGGATAAGCTGCTTATGGGAGATAAAACAACAAGTTATAATATGTAGCTCTAAGATTTCTATATAATCCTTGTTTAGCTTCCTACACATACTTTTTTTTTTTTTAAACTCTATCATTTTCTTGTTCTTTCGCAAATTAGCGATGCTTAGCCCAAAATTAAGGACAAGCTAGAGCTCAACACTCTCGATCGGAGTCAAAATTATAACTTCTTATTCTTACCCAGCAAGAAAGTCAAATTTGCTGACAAAAATATTATTATATTTTTTAAGTTTTTTCTACTAATAAAACTTAAAATTTTATAAATTTTTGAAAAATTATGAGGTCTATATTTGCGGAAAAACGGGGTAACGTGAGAACAAAACAAATAAGTAAAGTAACATCAAATTCAATAGATTCCCCTCCCCAAACTAAAACGAAACATTGGTCCTCACTTTTAAGGCGGGTCCTCTACGCAAATCTAACAGCCGTTTATTAATTATGCAAAGATAAACGTGAATCGATAAGATGAAAGGATATCGGATTTCCCCAAACTAATGGCAAGCAAAGGCTAGGAAGCTCGAGTGAACCGGGACAAAACACCGAACACGAGAGTCTTCAGAAAAGTTGGGTCTATCCTGCAAACAATCACAAGCACAAACAACAAACACAACAACAAAGAAGAGTACAAGCCTCCCTCACACACACATTAGAAACTAGAAAGAAAAATAGAAAATGGATAAGCATGGGGTGCCTCCCACGAAGCGCTTTGTTTTTGGTAACCGAGTCACATAGCTTGACTCGATCCCTGAATTCATTCGTCCTTAGGGAGAGCAAATGGAACTGGCTTAAGAGAAAAATGAAAAGTAGAGATGCCGGGGTCAAAAACGAGGTCCTCACTCCTGAGAGAGAGAATAACAGGAGAATCCTCGGGGTAGGTGAAAAATGGGAGAAAAGTCCAAATGACAAATGTGAAGGAATTGACATCTTCAACATTTAAGGATAAAACAATTTCTTCATCATTCTTCATGGCCGTATCGGGCTTAAAATTTAAGCAAACATCCGGTGGTTCCGGCGGAGGACGAGGAGATGATGGTTCAAGGATAGATGACTCATTATCTTCATCTTCGGAATCATCATTCTCAACACCTGGTGGAATTAAATCATCTGGAACGAGGAATATATCGATCTCTTCTTGAACGGGGTCACTATCCTCAACGGGGATAAGAGATACGGGAAGAGACTCGATAATTGAACTCGGATTAGCTTTAACATTTTCCTGTGATCGGGAAGTTGAAATCTCACAAAGCAAAGTCATACGACTAAGATAATCCTCATGTTCACGAACAATCCTTGAAGGAAGTGTTAAAAGTTCACCGGCGAACTCATGGTGAAGAGGATCATTCCTTGGAGAAAAAGTAATCGAAGTATTATGGATGGATTCATTTGGTTCATGATTGGAAATCACTTCGGGAGCGAGATTATGGGTGGTATCATCACTAAGCAGATTCTCAAGAAAAATTACGTCTCCTTCTGAATCGAAATAACCTTCCTCAAAATTAGAAGAAACTTCCATGGCTAGAAAAGCATGCGCTTTACATCAATTTCAGTCTTTCAGGAGCGGAACACTCAACCTTATTCGGACGAATGTTGTTAAGATAAAACTGACAATCACGGAATTTGAAACAGTGGAGTTTTTTGTGTTCAACATCTTCAAACATCTCTTTAAAGAAGAATTACGTTGGTTAAAGGTGAAGTTATCAACAAATTTGAAAGAGGGTTTGGAATAAACTTAAAATTTCTTTTTCTGAACTCCTTTTTAAGAAGAGTGAGTTCCATCGCGAAGCGTCCTCAGATTATCACTTGTCTTCACGGGAGCAGATCTAAGAGAGGGAAGAGCATTGGAATGATACTGGTATCATGCCACTATATGGCTCATTTTTTTCGAAAAAGCAATGACAGAAATATCATGACAAATTGCTTATTCTTCTTTTCTTCAGATTTTCAGCATAAGAAGACCAGTTTCATCGCTGTCCAACTCTTAAGTTTAATTTTCCTCATATAATCAATGAGAGCTTTTGCAGTGCGAAGGAAAAGCGTCACCCCTAAAATAATACGGCACTCTCGGGTCTGGTTCAAATTAAACCACAACTAACATCAGCAAGAAAAGTGAAACCATCACTCTTAACTACAACATACTCAGGCTATACCATTGGGTGCGTAACAGGAACGGTTAGCAAGCCTCGAGTGTCATTATGGGCCGGGCTTACAAAGCTCCAAGCCTCAAGTTGCTTGTAGAATAGAAATGGGCAAAAGATTTAGCTAGCTCCAGAATCGGCTAAAAGCATTAGTCCTATCACAAGTCTCTGTAGAGCACACCGGGATAAGAAAAGTTTTCCAGGATCATCGAGTTTCCAGTAAACTTTGTTCAAGATATAGAGAACAAATTCAGCATTTTACGGTTATGAAGGATTGATTCCTCTCAAGTTTCTCTTTGTTTCTCAATAAAGTGCTTAACCATTTGTTGAATTTATCCTGAGCATCTTACGATGGAGTAGCATTATTAATTAACAAAAAACCCAATTTCTAAATGGAGTTGTTTAAACAACTTCATAAACCACATCTGCTTTAGCTGAGCACCTGGGGGTGTATCTTTCACTCGTCACATCATCCATCTCAGGGGTATGAGAATTTTAGGTTTGATATGAATTAGGCTCTGAAGAATTAGGCTCTTGAAACAGTTTTCTTAGCCTTTGGTTTAGGAATTTCAATAAAAATGGAATCATGATCCTCCGAGTAGTGGGAGCTTGTGCGGTAAATTTCTGGAAACTGGATTGTTTTGTATCTTTGTCTATTTACGTCTCCGGGTTTTGTTCAGGTTCCTTTAGAGGAGTAGAAACAACGGGTTAGAACAAGAGTTCTTATCGAAGGATCCCTTCCCACAAGTTTGTTACCACTGATGTGTGGTGATTAGCAATAGACACTGCTCATCCGGGTTAGGCCACAGGGTTTGACTTGGTAGAAGTTCCTGAATTCTACAACATCAGAAGCCGATATGTTGGAAAGTTATGAACTTAGAAAGCAATTTTCCACGGTTGAAATTTTCATTCAGGTCATTCTATTTTACCGAGACACAAAGTAAATAGCTCTGCTATATTAATCGGCCCGTCTCACAACGAGACCACTCGACCTCAACATTTTACAATGAAGCCAAATCTGAGACATCATATACTCCAAAAATCATCATGTAAAAACACCTTGCATAATTTGTCATCTGAGTTCAGGCCAAGAAGAGCCCTTTGACAACCCCAATCTGGATGATTAAAATGTTCTTTGCATACAAGACACTGGAAGGTTGTGAGTATTATCAACAAAGAGCATCTCCTATGATGTAACTAAAGCTAACTTTATCCACTCGACAGAGTTTTAGTTGCGACGAACAGTATGAAATTATGTTACCTCGAATTTGGCGTATAGAACAGAATTATTATTTCCTACTGATTTGGTCGATTGAAACGGTTTTTATCTGATTTTTTTGACAATTGGCGAGGAAAACCTAAGGATGAGGTTGATTTGTTTGCTACACACAAACCAACGCGTAGTATTTCTTAGAATTGGAGACAATTACCGTTTACATGAAAAATTGGTCTGCCGCATGCTTTCTGTAGAAACGTACTTCTTAAGCTTAGTTTTTCTTATAAATAAACGACTGCCTATCTTCTGGATAATGTCCTTTAGTACATTATGTTCAGAAAACTCAACGAGAATGACTACCTTCCACAGTAGTGACACTAGCAGCCTTTTAGGAATGGCGTCTTGACGCGAGTCGCCGACTGCACTCTTGTGGGTTTTGTTTTGTCCGAATTAGCATAGGTTTATTTTCTTCATACAAATTCTTAAGTGTCAAGACTTCGTTGTAAGAGTCAGCACATCTGGTGAAAATTCTGGAGTAGATAATTCACTTTAGAACAACGACTGCCTTGTATCTGAATTACGAACCTTGATTTACTCTCGATAATTCTCGGATACACGAGGCATCTTACATCCAAAAAGTTTCCACCCGCAGCAGAATTTAATGAATCTTGATCATTAGCATTCAAAGCATTGTAAAACGTATCCAATTGATGTAATTCAGAAAACCGTATGTGGGCAGCTCAAAAAATAAAAAGAAGATAATAAGGAAGAACCTTCGGATACGATTAAATCGATTCCCAAGCCTCATAAAACGAGACATTACGATACAAATCTTAGTTAAGACAACCTCCACACACACACTGCGGCCTGTCTTAGTGCGCCTCCGTAGTTTTTTGAAGGAGAAAAATTGAGATTCTTAATGAATTTTTTTGAAACAACAAGATCATCCCATGTCAAATTTTGGATCGAGGAGGTTCCTTTTTTCTACCAAATCCGGGCTGAACCTTCAGAGAAAACGAAAAAGCATAAGCTTAATTGACTCGATGCTACCCGTGTAGAGCGTCCGGGAATCTCATTGTTGAAGTAATCTTATTGAAATATACGGACTAGTGACTGCATTGTCTATCCTCCCTTTATCATGTTCTCCGAAAACTGTTTATCTATCGTCCTGAACAAAGATTCTGCGCTATACAATTTACCATGCTTGAACTCTCAAACGCGATCTGTAGAAACAAATTTGTATTTCAGAATTACAACGTGCATCCTCGTACAAGCGACGCCCATCGGGTGTGGAAATGCTTGCGCAGAAGCAATGTGCCAAAGTCCGGTTATCCCGCCATCTCCAAACCCAAATATGGAGGATCTAATTCAAAATGACTTTTTCTAAATGAAAATGGTAAACAACAGTGCGCCGGTATGACGTGCCTTTCGAGCAACTCAATCTGCACAAACCTCTGCCTAAGAGCGGTTACGAACCCTTGCGCGGTTGATGACGTGTGGGCATGAACATTAGTAGGACACAAAAGAACATACAAAGATCTAAACGGAACAGACCTCGTAACCACCTAAAAGAATTTTTCATCTCATATATTATTATTTATCAGTTTTTTTGTTTTTGTTTTGGTTTTAAATACAAACTAAATTTAACGATAACGAGAAAGTTACAACTTAAACCAAATAAACAACATTTACTTCTCGGTAGCTCTTACAAAAATTTTACTTCTCTTTAAGAGAGACCTACTTCGTTAATGACACAAATGGCAAGTTTTTTAAATCTTAGATTTTCGACGTTCAGTCCATGTATAGCTCCGCGTAATCTCACTACCTTTGATTGCAACACTTTAATGATAGATACCTTCAATTGACAGGTATATTATCTTCCTTGCGTGTTCTTATTTACCAACTATTGATATAATTTGTACATTGAAAGCGACAAAAGTCAGCGCCGACCAAGCTATGAGTTTTTTTTGACTTTGCGCGTATCTGTAAATCTTCTATTTATGACCAAAACACTGCGCTAAACAGATTAGAAAAAAAAAATTTTTCTATACTTTTTATTTTTATAATAATTTTTTTAACAAAGAACAAAATTTCCAAAAATGAAAGGGTCTTCAAATTAATATAAACAAACTTCAAACGATAGAATCTTAATCACAAATCCCCGGCAACGGCGCCAAAAACTGATTGTCAATTTACATAACCATATAAAATAATAATAATATATAATAACGATAGAAAAGTTAACCATTTTACGCCTTGAGGACAAAGGCAAAAAGGAAACTCTCAAAATAATATACTAACATAATAAATACGTATGATAACCGGAAGCATATGATTTCCCGGTCGTTTTCCTCAACACTTGTGAAATTTAAACTACGCTTGTTTTCCGAACAATAATTTGAAATGGGAAACAAATATTGATTTGATTAACTACTTTAACAATTGTAAAATTTAACAAGCTCTAACTATTTAAGCATGAAAACAAATAACGAGAAATCAAATTTACACTAAAAACGCAAAAAACGGGACCCTTATAACGGAGGTCAAAAACCATAATTTTGGCTAAACTTAAACTACTTAAATTTACTTTTTAAAATGGATCATTTGACCAAAAAAAGCGGTAAGTTTAAATAAAACTAGAACAAAAAAAGGGAGTTGAAATGAACGTTAAAACACGAACAAACGTGAAAACGAAACGAAACCCGATCTTAGAAAACATAAATTACCAAATAAGACCCTACGAAAGCAAAACTAAATTTTCCTAATGAACTTAAGGATTAAAAGAAAAATATTTCTAAAAAATATTAAATTTTTAGATTATTTTTTCTATATTTATATGATTATTTAGAAGATTTTAAAGAAAATAAGAGATTAAAAATCTTAAATGAAACTCGAAAAATTCCTCCCTCTAGAAAAATTACAGAAAAAGCTTTAAACTAATTAAAACCTAAGAAAATAAGTCCGAGATCACAACTTATAAAATAAGCTGGAAAGGTAAGCTTAGAACTTCTAATTGTAGCTGATAAAGCTAAAATGAGTATAAAGAATTAGTATGCCCCTCTTACGAAAAAGACCCCAAGGGTCACAGAGCGGTCAGCGGAGTGTGTGTGTGTGTGTGTTTTATAAAAGTTGAGGTGTTGAGGTCCGGGGGTTCGTGTCTTGTCTCCTGCCCCCGACTTCCACTTCCCTTTTTTTAGGTTTTAAAAAAACTTAAGAACAAAAGTTGTAGATACAACTTTTTTAAAAAACAACATTAATAAAGTTACTTCTAGCTGAAACTCAAATTAAGCTATCAAAAATCTTTTAATAACTGTTTTACAAAAGATGTGATTTGGAGATTTAAAAAGCTATTCTACCCTAAATTAAGCACAAGGTTCTTATTTTAAAACTCCATTATACACATTAAAAAAAGATGTCCTAGAAAGCTAAGAATGTGTATGAAAGGCATAAATCTTAATAAGCTTACCTTAACTTGGAAACCACTATAATGCACATCTTAAACATATGCATCGAGGAAGACAGGGTAAACACACGGAACTACCTACCATGATAAAGCTCACAAACTAGATACAGCTAGTTTTGCACAATAAGTAAATCAGAGTTGAGCTTTTGAAAACTTGAACAACCTACTTATAACCATAATAAAGCCAAATTATAAAACAAACTTAGAAGCTAGAAATCCAAATTTTTAAAAACTAAGAACTTAGTTACTACGTTTTTGCTTTTTGAGATTTTTGATGAACATTTTTAAAGCTAAATTATAATACTAAGTTATAAGCAGAATTGAAAACAATTTTAATCTATATTAAAGCTATATGATAACTACAACCCCTACTGATTTTTTAAACGTCGTAATCCTTAAACTCCTATCTTAAAATGTAACTAAAAAAGGCACAGTAAGTAACTTCTGTTACTACTGGGGCTCTTTTGCTGGTTGCAAAAGACCAAATGTGTTAAATCAAACTTGCAGGTGTCCTTAATGGACAATCCTGCATTACACACTCTATACACACACACACAGCGTCCTAACTTAACATAAAACAAGATCCAAGCAATAGAGGCTTTGATCAAATTTTCTAACAGCAAAAGGAAATGAAAAAGAGGTCCCCCTGCGGTTGCAGAGCGTAACCACTCACAAGGATATTAAGCTTAAACACTCTTAGAATATTTATGAGATCAAATCTAACTAAGAAAACAATCTTATTACTGATTAAAAGTGAAAATTAAAATGACTTAAGCAAAGATCAAGGCTCAGTTTGACTTTTAAGGGTCAAATAGCACTAAACCAAACACCCCTTTAACTATGGTAATTTTCAATTTAGCGAATTAACTTTCTAATAATCTCAGCCTGATAAACCTTAATACCATATAACAAGTATAGCTTAAACAAAGCATAACAAACATAAATCCCACAAAATTCAATTAAGCTAAGCATTAAAGATTCTAAAATCTAAGCTACTTATTTTTTTGGGTTTTTAGTGATTTTTAAGACAGTTAATGCAAAACTAAGATTTAATCTATATAACTTTAAGACATATTATCAATTAAGACTAATAATCATCATAAGACAAGAATAAGCACATAAATAACAAATCTAATTAAGCATTTATAAGCAGATAACAGAATTTAGACCAGGAAATACAAACGAAGGAAAGTAAAAAACAAACTTACAAGGCCTTAGCAAAACAAAGGCAAATTACGCTCAAATAGCGATCTACAACTCTGGCTATATCTTAAGGCGTATGAAGCAGTTAAGTCCAATGAGCCCTTTCATAATAGGCACATCTTTCAAAACAAGTTACCAAATAAAGCAAAGGTACTTTTACAGCGTGATCTTATTAAAATCAGCTTGAGATATTAAATGACTTATTAATCTTCAAGTCTAAGCTAAGAGACTTAGATCGAGATATTGTATTGTAGCTTTTTGAGAAAACTTTTCAAACATTTACAACAGCTTAATTACACCCTACTTAAAAGAAAATATGAGCTTATGAAAGAACTTAAGGGCTTAAAAAGAAACATTTTATTAGTTGGAAAACAAACTGAATTACAATACTTGATATAAAACAATTACATTGAGAGATCATTACTAAACATTGTTGAAAGAAAAGTATACATAAACGAATAAGCTAAAACAATTGGTAAAAACAATCTAACAATCAGTAGTGTGTGAAGAGTGTGCACGTATTTATAGCCCACCAGGGAAGCTTCTAGCCCCAAAATTGTTTGTTAGACCCACTTCTCAATCTTGTCCCATTATCATTTCATCAATCACTGGCTCCATCTCGTAACCGTTGTGCTTAGATTTGTACTCACACGAATGAGCCAGCCGTGCAATCCGTGATGTGACACCTTTGTGCTTTCTTTGTGAGTACCTTAAGTACAAATCCTAACATTTCCTTGTGCTTTCTTCAATCCGACATGTCATTCCTTTGATGGAATTGACCAATGAGGGCTCATGAATGATGTATAGTTGCTGCCAAGGTGTACTTAAAACACCTAATTGTCCTTTTTTGGCCCCCACTTGTTATTTGCCCCATGGGTTTTATTACCTATGGTTAATTGGGGAAGAGAGTGAACAAGTAAAACTGTTTCTCTCGCGCGACCTTTTTTCTCAACTTAATAAAGGGAGCTTTTGATTATTTGACCTAATCCGCTGTTGACTTTGGTATGAAAAAAAAAGAATGTGTCGGTATGATGTGGGTCTTGGGCCTTGGAGATTTATGTTTTGAGCTGTTATAAAAAAGAACGGGCGTTATAAAGAAAGTAATGGGTGTTAACTTCTATTAATAGAAGTTAACACCGTTAGTGCTCCAAGGGTAATTTTTTGTAATTTGGTGATTTTTTGAGTGAGATGAATTGTGGGATTAGAGTTTATTGTGTCTTCTACTTTTCTGTGTGACCAAGTTGAACCTGAAGGTTTGATCATTAAAGGGCTTCTGTGTGAACTTTGCGTATAACTTTTCTCTATCTCCCCGGGTTTTTTTTTCGTGAGCTCTTCCATTCTTAGTGTTCATGTTTGCCCGTTATTAAAACCGTTTTCCTGGGGTTTTTGCTTTATCGTACCTGCACATACAAAACAACCAAAAATAGCACATCTGTTGCCATTTTATCATGTTTTTGGTCTTTATTGGGTTTATTTTGATATAAAATAAATATGTGTTTTCACACATATCATTCACATTGAGGCAGTTTAAAGAACAATTCCTAAAGGATAATAGACGGTGTCTCTTCTCTTAGAAACTCATGTGCAGATGTTAAGTCAAGTTCCCTATCCTTAGGAACACTCCAAGTATAAACAAGTCCATTTTCATACCTTAGTGGCATGAAGTTGAAAATACCATTGTAGTGCACATCAAATAACAAGAAACGAGAACTTGAAGGTGCCATACTGCAATTTTAATACAACAAATATATTAGATAATTATTATATCAACAAAACTCTAACTGAAATACATAAAAAAATTGCAGACAAATCAAATTGAGGACATATATAATATATGATAGTGTACCTTTTGCACCAACCAATTTTGGGGTAACTCAGATCATAAAGTACTATTGGGTAGTTTCAATGTTAGGGTTAGGGTTTATCTAAAAGGGAGATGTCGGGGTTGTGGTTCAAATGGGGGGACCAGATGTATATGTAATAATATTTAATTATAATGGAAAACCAACGTGGCAAACTAGCATGTACGTGGAATGTCCAGCTGGACATCAACATAACAAAAAAAATAAATGGTAACCGGTTGTGTAGCTCAATGACTACACTAAATAGAAGAAATTCAAAAGTTTGGTGATTTAATAGCAAAAAAAAGATAGCTACACATAACTACAAAAAAGTGGAAGTTTGCTACATTTCTAAGCAATTTGCCCTTTCTGTAACAAGCAAGTTTAGGAGTCTGAATTTTAAACCTTGCTAATAATGGAATAGTTCCAAGTTTAGGGTGATATATGGCATTATATCCAATTATCTGCCGGTAACTCGGTACATATTTTATAACACTGCTGTAACATAAACATCATACCAAGCTATAACATGTTATTAGCGCATGTGAGTCTCAATTTTGTTTCTTTTCCATTTTCTTTAGAAAAAAACATTTCATTTTATACATTTAAACCAAATCACCTTGTTATACATTTGTCGTTCGTACGACGTCGTTTAAGTAAAACCGTCGTCGTTTTTTGTTGTTAAAAAATGATTGTGTTTAGGTCTAATAAGGTGGCCAACTATGTGTCTTCTTCAATAGGTACGTGTCTTCATCTCATCTCTCTTAGATCCACACAATCTTAGTTTAAAAATGCATGCATCATTGCGTAAATTGCACGCATCATTGCATTGCATTTAAGACTTCACATCATGCTGCCTAATGCGAAGCCATACCCAAATGCGCTCGCAATTAAACCCAATTTACCGCATCCGTGTAATGCTAGCAACGGTCGCAATTGTCGCAATATGAAATTTATGTCTTTGTGAAAAAATAAGCCATTTAGAAGAAGCTAAAATATTTTAATAGACTTTGAAAAATTACCTTTCAGTTCATGATCATGCACCATTAACATGATTTGAAATCTGATCAACAATCTTCTTATTTCAGCTTCATCTTCTTTGATCATATATTGTTGAAGAAAATTTCAAAATATGTTATGTTAAAATCATTTTAACTTTGAGTCTTAAGAAAGAAAAAGAGTACGTGTTTTGTTGTGTTTTGGAGTTTTCCCACGAAATGGCTATTAGCGACATTTTTTCTATTACAAAATCGTTGCTAATGAACAATTACTATTGTAAAGACGCTTTTACTCAAAAATCTAGCAGTTATTTATGTTAAAAGGGTGACCATAAGTGAACCATCGCGAGTGTTTCAAGATCTATTTGTTAGTGACAATTTTTTCTGTCGCTAAGTCATCACTGAATCGTCGCTATTTTTACCTTTTTGTGAATCATTGTGACTGTTACGAACAGATGTGTCTCTAAGGCCATTTGAAGGGGTATTGTGACTGATTTTGAGGGTCACCATAAAGCTTGTATAAAGGGGACAAATTTGCCATTTTGTAATGATCAAAACCATCAAAATTTACATAACAAACCTCTTTTTGTTACACCTGATTGCTACAATTTATATTGCTATAGAAGTATAATTTGTAGTGTCTTGAAATCCTTGATAACTCGGTAATTTATCCAGATTATCACCACTTTGAGTAATGTTGATAATTGCTACATACGTTGCTTCATTTTATGTACAAATTCACTATCGTAAAACCATCTTTATCAAAACCCAGAACTAACATAAATGTTAAATAATTGAACTGGAAATCGTATGTGTGATTTAAATTTGAGTAAATTTTTAGTTTTGACTTTTTCTATTGATTTAGTTATGAATGAATTAAGATTATTATCCACTTATAAGTATACCTTGAATACATTATAACATGATAACATCATATATATGTATAGAATGAACTCTAATCGTTCGCGTTCAGCCGCATTGATCGATAACAATAACAAGGATCCAAGCATAAATTATGGAATTCAAGATCCAAAAATTAAAAATAAATTTACATGTTGGTTTTGTTCGAAAGTAACTAATGGATGAGGTTTTCATTTAAAACAACATTTAGTTAGAGTTTATAATGTTGTTTCTAAGTATTATGTGTCATGACTTAGTGACTTTTTTGTTTCACAAATAGATTATTTGCCTATTTCTTATATCTTAGTGACTTATTTTTAAATTTATTGCATTTGGTTGATACTTTGTTTAATATACTACGTATAAATAGTTTTTGAACTTTTTTAATACAATACGTATCGCGTCTAAAATGCGCTCTCATTTTCAACATACAATCGACATTGGCCTTTAGGACCTTTAACGCATCGGATCGCAAAACCCAATTTTAAACCAAGCACACAATATCGGTTTCAAAACACATGCAACCATAATTTCTCTCTCTAAAGACATGCACACATTGGTGGTTTAATTAAGTTGGGTAAGATCTGAAGGAGTGATGAGCGTTTAGTGGTTTTGGTGTTTCAAAAATTGATATCGACATTTCATTAGTTAATATATGGTATTTCGATTTCTTAGTTAGTTTGTATGCTATTAGTGGATTTGTGGATTGTGTTTGTGTTTGTTTAATTTTGTTGATAAGTCTAATATGTGATCATAAGTGATGATTTTATATGGTATGCTATGTGTTTTATTTGACTATGGTGATAGTTTGATTTTTTTTAGTTTGTATGCTATTAGTAGATTTTTGGATGCATGTTTTTGATTGTGCTTGTATAAGTGTTATGATATCTTTTAAAGTCTAATATGTGGTCACAAGTGGTAATTTTATATAGTTTATATAAGTTGTGGTCATAAGTGTTTCCTGATATCCTTTAAAGTCAAGTCTTATATGTGGTTATAAATGTTGATTTTAGACGGTGTGTGTAAGTTACGGTCATATGTGCCCATTTCATAAGTGCTACAAGATGTGTTATGGTTTCAAGTTTTTCATTATTTTGCTCATGCGAAATGATAAGATGGTTGAGTGTGAGATTGACTCGGCTTAGCAACCACTATTATCGCAGCCAAAGTGATAAGGAATTTGTGGATAAGTGTTTGTATTTTTTATACAAATGTCATCCGTATGTCGTTAATTTGGTAAAACCGCAATCGTTTTTTGTTATTTAAAAATGACGTCGTATAGGTTTGTTTTGGATAAATCACTATCGGTTGGAGCCGTTATAAGCTGTGTATAATCATATGTGTTATAAGCTTTATTTTATTTGGCTGTGGAAAAATGAAAGAATGTCTCGATCACGGTGTGATGTATTTTTCGTGATGTATGACGAAGTGGTATTTTCATAAGTGTTGTTTTGATGCGCAAAATGAAAGGATGGTTGAGTGCAAAATTGACTCGCCTTAACAACCTCTATAATTCTAACCGAGACATGAATTAATCTGACCTAACTTTATGAGTAATACATTGAAGAGGACACGTATGTTGCCTAATTATAACGCTAAACGACGCTGTTTTTTAGTAGCCTGAAATAACAATCTTTTGATGTATGGCAATGATCATTCATTGTGTGTGGGATGTGTATAAGCTATTATTAGTGTTAGTGTACAAGCCTTGTTAGTATAGTCATATTCGATTAGGAATGTGTTTAGTTTCCTTATGTACGTTAGTTGCCTTTCAAGGCAAGTGATAGCTTATTAGGAATGTGTGTTTGAGTCGGCTGATGGTTTAGTCGGTTGCCCTTCACCTCTATAGATAGAGGTGGGAGTGAAGGACTCAAAACACACGCATTCTTCTTCTTATTTCTTGTAAACTGATTGAGGTTTTGTGGTTATACAATATAATCATTCGGTTATACTTTCTGGCTTTTTGGTTCTCTGTAGTAGTCTCTCGTGTCTTTGTTATTTGTTGTTTGTGCTCGATATATTCCGCGATCTAGTGTTCTGTGATTGAACTTCGAGTTGTTGTCGTAATAGTCCAACAACTGGTATCAAGAGCCTAGGTTATTATGGTCTTGAAGTTTGAGGGCTGGTTCGGAGGTTCGAGAAAAGAAAACGGTTTCAAGTTTTTGAATCATTTTTTAGAAGTTGCAGATTCGAGAGGTTGAAGAAGGTTTTATACCCACATAAAGAAAATAAATAAAAGGTGACAGAATTCTTGTTTATTTTTCTTTGTTACTTTGGTATTTTTTGTCACGTGACTACAAGTAACGACAAAGGGTGAATTGGTTTTTTATTATAGAAAATCAAAGAGTTAATTTGTTTTTGGTATATAAAAGGACTTCAAAAAGTTCTTTTGGTATCTAGCGAAGGTCTTGTTGCGGTTTTTCTTGTGTTACAAGTTTTGTAGTCGAGGTACTTGGGTTTCAAGATTATCGACTTGGTTGCTTGTTCGAGATCAAGGTTTAGGGTTATTCTAATTAATTCGATCTGTAAGAAGGGATTTTTATGCAACAAGGATTAAAAGAATATGTCATTGATAGCGAAGTTTGATGTCGAAAAATTTGACAGGTCTAATGACTTCGGGTTATGGCGTGTGAAGATGTGGTGTCTATTAATTCAACATGGTTGGGAGGCTGTGTTAGATCCATTCCTGGGAACCATAACGGACGCTGATAAAACTGCGGCTTTGAAGACGGATGTCTACAAGAAATCACACAGTGCCTTACATTTGTGCTTGAATAACAAGGTGTTAAGGGAAGTCAACAAAGAAGATTCTGCTGCGGGGGTTTGGTTAAAGTTGGAAACTTTGTATATGACAAAGTCTTTAGCCAATAAATTGTACTTGAAGAAGAGGCTGTTCACTTTCTACATGCATTCAGGTAAGAAATTATCTAAACATATAGATGAGTTTAATAAGTTGATCGGTAACTTAGCGAACATAGACGTTGATATTGAAGACGAAGATCAGGCACTCATGTTACTTACGTCATTACCATCTTCATATGATAATTTGTGGAGACATTGCTTTATGGAAGAGAGTCGCTCACTTTGGAAGATGTCTTGTCTAGCCTTAATTCACGGGAGTTGAAAAAGAGGACAGATGCAAAGGATGATGGTGATGGGTTATATGTAAGGGGAAGGTTGGATCATCAGGGTAATCAAGGACGAGGTAGTTCGCGATCAAATTTGAAAGGTAAAGGAACTTATAAACTAAAGTGTTACATATGTTATTTTGAGTATCACATGAAGAAAGACTATCCAAAAAGAAACAAGAAGAAATCAACTGGCTTTGTCAAGAAGAATGCAAGATAGGGTTCTGGTATGCATTCTGAGGGTTATGACAATGGTGACTTGTTGATGGCGGTGAGTGAGGAGAGGTTCTTAGAGTGGATCATGGACTCTGGTGGCTCCTTTCACATAATGCCTAGGAGGGACTTCTTGTTTGATATTAAGGAGTTCAATGGTGGTACAATTTTGCTCGGTGATAATAGAGTATGTGCCATATGAGGGACAAGGAAGGTGAGAGTAAAAATGAAAGATGGTTCAAGTTTTATGCTTGATAATGTGCGTTACATTCCCGAGTTGAAGAGAAATTTGATATCTTTGGGCACTCTGGATCGAGAGGGCTATACCGTAAAGTTGCAGAATGGAAGAGTTAAGGTGATCAAGGGTTCTTTGATGGTCTTGTCAGGAACTATGAAGGGAAATTATGTGTACTCCTTGGATGGCTGGGCTGAATTAGGTGAAGCTAGTGTCGGTATACAAGAAAAGGAGAGTCTTGCACAGGTGTGGCATAAACGCCTGGGTCACTGATGTGTCGTTGTGTGGTGTATTTTTTTATGATTCAAGTTTTAAATTTATATTTTGCCGACTTAAACAAAACAACACTTTAACGGGCAGTGTAGCCGGTCAGTGGTAGATTCGTGGTAAGTAGGGTGTCGAACACTTGAAGCAAGGTTAAATCTCTCAATTTATTAATTTGATTATCTAATCTAAGTTAATTCTAATCTAAGTCAAACATATGCTAATCCTATGTTAGTTCTAGTCCCAATTCTAACAGGTAAAAAGAGGGTTTCAGCCTGAGAGACTGGCACGGGTTTGGTTGGTGACTATAATCAATTCAAGACACTTTAACCCACGTAAGCAAATTAACAAAAGATAAAAGATCGGTCAAGCCTTATGATAGAAAACTGTATTAGCCACATTAATCCGATTAGAAGTTGGTTTGTTTATTCAGTGCAATGATTATTTATCTTGAAGAGGTATATCATTCTTAGACTTAGACGGGACTTCATCCTAAGACTTAGAAACATTAATTCTGTCACAATTAAAGCATCCGCATAAAGCATTCTTATTACCTGATTATAATCTATCTTAGGGATTAAAACAATGGTGATCTTGTTAAACCCTAGCTCATAGAGACTTTACCCACTTACTGCTTAATGGCAATTTATACTCTAGTAGTCCACTTGTCCAACTATCCAATGGAATCAGAACATTACTTGTTGAATTATCTAGATTCACCTACTAGTCAACATGTTCAATAAACCAAAGGCAGTTTCCGTTAACTAGTTAAGCCAGAAGCGTATCCTTAGCACGATTTTAGAAGGACAATATTTGTGATCCTATGATTCTAGATGTATAAATCACTATATGGAGAGCTATCCCGGCATCTAGATTACTTGGTCCGTATCACTAGATCTAGTTGAATGATAGGTCGCATACAAAAGCACGTAAACAAGTATGAATTGATAAACATAAACAAGCGTTCAACGATAAATTAAGCAATCGAGATATAAACAAAACCAAACATTCAGATCTTCATAATAACGGCTAATACCCGAAGGTATTAGCCTTCAAACATCATAATTAATACAAGAGTAATTGTTTTGGCCAAGGTAAACTAACCGAGTTAACGAATGATACCAAAAACTGAACGATTACAAAAGTATAAGAAATTACATGTTGTCTTCTATGGATTGGAATGTGTTGCAAGACCTCTTCTACTCTTTTTTTCCTCTAAAAAATAACATTTGTGGTTTAAGTATCAAGAATATGATTTAGCACATTTAAAACTCGTTTTTAAGTTTTGTATTTATTGGGTCTGGAATTCGGTTCGATACGGCGTATCTAAGGGATTGGATACGGCGTATTGGAGGTTCTTGGAGTAGGGACCACATTTGATATCTTCCATAATCTTCACATACTATATATCTAATACGGCGTATTGGTCTTCTCTGGATACGGCATATTGAGCTTGTTTCCTTTGTGGTCTTTGGTGAGTGCAGGCATGGATACGCTGTATCTTCCTTGATGGATACGGCGTATTGGTTGTCAGAATCATTAATCTTCAAAAAAAAATTGTTTAAGCTCCACAATGCGCGCCTTTTTCTAATATTCACCAAGTACTCTGTAATTACTGCCATTCTCAAATATAAACGATTAAGTAACAATTCTTTGCAATAATGATACAAAATGGGTTAAATACATGGGATACATGATGCTATAAAATAGACGTTATTTGATGTCATCAAATATCCCCCCACTTGAATCCTACTTGTCCTCAAGTAGCCTTTAGAAGTTTATATAAAATGTATCCCTAAGGATATTTTTAGTTAAAGCATTTATTTGATCTATTACAAGTACACAACCAAACACCTTACGAAATAGGAAGATGAAAACACTCAAATCACTCAACTAATCTATGTGGTAACATGTAACTAATTAGCTCAATTACTCGGTCGTGACGAGTATTCTATCATAATCTTGGCACGAATACACACATCCACCGCTAAAGCTAAGGTGTAACAAGTTTATAAAGGTAAATATGGGTTTATATGAGAAGTCTTCGGGTTGATTACTCTAACTAATCTTTATCGATACCAATATTCCAGAAGGGCGACAAAGACCATACATACACACCTGTAACGACGAGATAGACACATGTGACTGCTCACTCCCACCTCAAATAAGCTAAAGAGTAGGAATAGTTGAGTAATATAGGGTATGGATCTTCTAACTTTCACCAATAGTAATAAACCAACAAGGCAGCTGAGACATGCATACATGGCTGTAACGACGGAATAGACATGCACACTCGATCACATCCTCATTCGCGTAAAACCCATGGTTAATGATTAGGAAAGGGAATTAAGTTGTTGTTAAATAAAAATTACGAAACAAATAGATTAAGTCTAAAATACTAGTTGCTAGACACTTTTTCTCAACCGTTACCATGATAAAGACACAACTATTTACAACGTCTTGATCATAGATAAAAAATAACAACCTAAGTTGGCGTTCCCGTAACGGTCAACTTCCTAAACATCCCATACTTTACATACTATACAAGGCAAGTGGCGATATCTTCCACTTTATACAATAATCTACATCGTCGATTTGTATCAACGAATAATCGATCCTTCGTGTGATTCCTTCGGTAGTTGCGAAACGATTATCTTCAAACTTTCTTTCTCTTTTTTGTTGTGATTTTTCTATTTTTTTTCTTTTTTCATAACACTATACTACGAAACTCGGTGTAGTTTCACCATCTTCACGGTCATGATAATTCCGGATAATTCCTTCGATAATTCCTTCATTCTTCGGATGTACCAATAATTGCGATGGTAGTAAAAATACATGAGTTTTGACTATAATATACATTCCCATTTGCGATGTGTAAATTTCTTCCAACCGTGTCAAAATAGACACAAGACTCGGGAAATACAAACTTTACACTTTAAGCAACTAGCAACTGTAAAATAAACTTAATCTAACAGGATAAGCTAAGGTGTAAAGGTGTATCGAAATAATTGGTGTAGTTCCTAAAGGATTGGCTCTACGGGTTGTTCTAGGGGTATCTTACACTTAAAATGAGAGTAAACAAAGGGTTTATACAGGGGTTAACTAACCAGTGTAGTTAGTTAATAAGCAACATGTAAAGGCGATTTAGGTGTAATCCTAAAATTTACCAATTTAAACAAGTTACTCAATCTAATCCATAGTTTTCATTATTGCGGTCTCGAATAGATATACCAAGCCAAGTTCTAAAGTCTACAACATCACCGGCACACTCATATTTTTGTGGAATTTGGGTAAACATTTGGAAACGGATAAGGTTAAATCCTCATAATATCTAATCAGGGTTATTGTGTGCGGTTTAGGTATCAAGTAATTTCATAAACGTATGCTTGAAAAAAAAGTTAAATTTGAGCATAATTTAAGCATTTTAGTGTGAAAATTAGGACAAGTAAACATTCTAATTCCATCCCCCCACTTGAATTATACAACGTCCTCGTTGTATATATAAAACATTAAATACGGGAATTAAAAAGAATTAGAATGAGAAACTCCCCTGATATTTGCTCAGTAGATACTCCATGTTAAGTTTTTTAGCAAGATTGTATGTTGAACAGCCGCCTTGAAGTTTCAAGACTCTAACACTTCAAGATCTCTAGATTTGTAAATTCTCCACCAATATTCGTCGATATTTCTTCACGAGGTCCCGTATAAAATATAGGAAAAAAAACGTGTATTCCTATCTTGGTACCTACGGCTAATTTAAACTAAACTAAACAACTACGGGTCAGTTTTGGTGAATACGCCATATCATGTGCATGAATACGCCGTATTGCCAGAACTGACAATAATGTTTTTAAAGTACATAAAAAGTAAAGACTAATAACGTCCAGACAATTAATACGTCGTATGGTAGAGAGCGGATACGTCGTATTGATGTCTTGGAAGACGGACTCGATAAAATTAAATAACATTCTGGGTTGTCTCCCGGGAAGCACTTTTGTTTACAGCAAAGTCTTTAAGTTAAACTTTTCTTCAACTTCTCTTCATCATTTCATCTCATGCACGCTAATGTGCCTGCGTGTGAGCCATTCTTCCATCTTCGCATCTCGAATGTAATCCGGTACTAAATTCAATATTCCTTTGTAGAACCCCTTAAGCTTTTAGTATGGATGCGAGATTCCATTCATCTTATCTTCTTCACTTACCTTTAGTAATGGTGGAATCTTGTTGTATTGCTCATTAGTGTGGTATTTAAATCTCGGATGTGATCGCACCATTTGATAAGTTACCTCATCATTACCATTGTAAATGGTAATCATCCCTTCGAACCGTTTTGCATTAATCCCAACTTCTCACAAAAATAGTTCGCCAAAAATAACATCGCCCATTCCTTCATCACGATAATCATCCATATTTTCTAAAACTGCAAAATCTGTCATAACAAAAAAGGTTCCAACAAAAATAGGCGCATTCATTAAAGCTCCTATAACATTATTCCCTTTGTACACCATCTTATCTTTCATTATAGAATTATGAAAATTTTTAGACATCACATTGACATACATTAATGGGAAAAAGTTAGTGTGCGTAAATTCAAATCCTATCATGCAAGAAAACTTTAAGTTGTGCTTAGTCTTAATTAGTAAATTAATTGGGTAGTTAATTATATTAAGAATTTAACTATCAAAAATACTAATGATTTGAACTTTTTCTGATTGTGGATGACTACCACAGTCGTGAACAATTTAGTTTTCAGGGCGTTCTTTGAGAAACAAAGACTAAGTGGACCCAACATCATGGATTGGTACCGCAATCTACGGATTGTGCTATCAGTTGAATACAAGTTACCATTTTTTGAGCAGCCAATACCTGCTATGCCAGTTCCACCTGCTGGACAAGTACTTCCTCCGGATGTCCTTAACACCCATTCTGCATAGGTCAAGGTTCGAAGGAAATTGCTGGTCTTATGCTTATGACCGTGGAACCATATATCCAAAAGAATCTGGAACAACTTGGTGCATATGATATGCTAAAGGAACTGAAAACGTTGTATGTACAACAGGCAAAGCAGGAACTTCTTCAGACCGTGAGAAAATTTCACACGTGCAAACAGGAAGAAGGACAGTCTGTAAGCTCTTATGTTCTCAAAATGAAGAGTTATATAGACAATTTGGAACGTCACGGTCATGTCATGACTCAAAACCTTGCAGTGAGCCTCATCCTGGTCTCTCTAAGAAAGGAATATGACAGTTTTGTGCAAAACTACAACATGCATTGCATGGGGAAGACCGGGACTAAGTTGCATGCAATGCTTAAGCTACATGAGCAAACTCTACCACCAAAAGATGTTGCACCTGCACTTCATGCAATAAGAGCAGGAAGGGTCTAGAAAAAACTAATAATGAAGACAACACCGCATCAAGGCCTGCCTAAGGGGGGAAAAACTTATCCACATCGATGTATGTGGTCCATTTAGAACTGTGTCAAGACAAGGAGCAAGCTACTTCGTCGCTTTCACTGACGACTTTAGTCGTTATGGTTATGTTTACTTGCTAAAACATAAACATAAAGTGTTTGAAACTTTTAAAGTATTTTAAAAGGAAGTAGAAAACCAACTCGGGAAGACCATTAAGTCACTACGTTTTGATGGTGGAGGTAAATATATAAGTCAAGAGTTTTTGGATCATCTAAAGGAGCATGGGATCATTGCCCATCGAACTCATCCTTACACGCCACAACACAATGGTGTGTCTGAGAGGAGAAATAAAACACTGCTAGACATGGTTCGCTTCATGATGAGTCAAACTACTCTTCCAAAGTCCTTTTGGGATTATGCCCTTGAGTCTGCTGCACGCATTCTCAAAATGGTTCAACTAAGAAGGTTGAAAAGACACCATACGAAGTATAACATGGGCAAGCCCCTAAGCTTTCTTACTTAAACGTCTGGGGTTGTGAGGCACTTATTAAGCGTGATACACTTACCAAACCTGAAAAGCTAGAACCGAGATCTATTAAGTGTATCTTTGTAGGATACCTAAAGGAAACGATGGGATATTCTTTCTACTACCCACCAAAAAATCTGTATTGCTCGAAATGCTGAATTCCTTGAGAATAGTCTTATAGCTCAAGAAGCAAGTGGGAGTCTAGAAGATCTTGAAATCATTCAAGAAGAAGATACACATTATTCTATAGACACTAGCTTAAATCATGAAGAGGATGATCAAGAAATTGATGAATCTCAAAGTGATATCAATCCCATTCGTAGGTCCATAAGGACACGCCGTGCCCCAGATCTAATGTGTTTATACATCGATGCTGAGGAACATGAGTTAGAGGATCTCGGTAAACCCGCTAACTACAAAACCGCATGGTTGGATCCTGAATCTGACAAATGGCTTAATGCTATGAATGTGGAGATGGAATCCATGAAAAACAACGAAGTCTGAGAGTTAGTTGATCTTCCTTCTGACGGCAAAACTGTTGGTCATAATGGCTGTTCAAAAAGAAGACCAACATGGATGGAGTAGTACACACCTATAAAGCTCGTCGGGTAGTGAATGGCTTCATTCAAACCCTAAGGATTGATTATGATGAGACCTTCTCTCCTATTGCAGACATTAGAGCTATTAGGATTCTTATAGCCATAGCTGTGTTTTATGACTATGAGATTTGGCAAATGGATGTCAAAACCGACTTCCTCTATGGATATCTCAATGAAGAGGTATACATGGAGCAACCAGAGGGTTTTGTTAGCCAAAAATTACCAAACCGAATATGCAAGCTCAAGCGTTCCATTTATGGACTTAAGCAAGCATCTAGGCAATAGAATAAACGATTTGATAATGAAATTAAGAAATTTAGATTCATTCAAAATCATGATGAGCCATATGTATATGTAAAAGCTATTGGGAGTTATGTCACTTTCCTAATCTTGTATGTCGATGATATTTTGATCATGAGAAACAATATTCCAATGTTACATTATGTAAAATCCTACCTTGGAAGATGTTTTGCAATGAAAGATCTAGGAGAAGCTGCATACATTCTTGGAATCAAGATCTACTGAGATAGATCGAAGCAATTAATTGGTTTATATCAAAGTGCTTACATTAAGAAAATCATGAAGAGATTTTACATGGAAAAATCCAAACGTGGACCGATCCCAATGTAAGAAAAGCTAAAATTTAGTAAATAACAAGGTGCGTCAACACCTGCTAAAATATAGCGCATGCAAAATATCCCATATGCCTCAGCCGTTAGATCAATTATGTATGTTGTGAGATGTACTCGTCTTAATGTTGCATTCGCTCAGAACATAACAAGTCGATTTCAACAGAATCTTGGTGAAGTTCATTGGACTGTTGTGAAGAACATTCTGAAGTATCTTCGCAATACTAAAGATACGTTTCTTGTTTACAGAGGTGATACGAAACGAGAGCTCAGGGTTTCTTGCTACACTAACGCTGGATATCTAACGGATGCTGATGACATAAAGTCTCAGACTGGATATGTATTCCTTTTAAATGGAGGTGCTGTTAACCGGAAAAGCATGAAGCAAAGTATTTTTGCAACCTCATCTACTGATGCTGAATATATCGCTGCCTTTTATTCATCGAAAGAGGTTGTATAGATTCACAAATTCATTTTTGGGCTTGGTGTTGTTCTTACAATTGAAGAACCCATAAATATGTATTGTGATAATACTGGAGCCATAATAATAGCGAAAGATCATGGAGTCACTAAAGGTGCAAGACATTTTCGCGCAAAAGTTCACTATCTTCGAGAAACCATAGAAATAGGTGATGTAAATATAGAAAAAGTTGACACATAAGACAACTTATCTGACCCTTTTACGAAGGCTTTAACATTTTCTAAGCTGAATTGACGAAGAAAATAGGAATGATACCAGCTAGTAGTCTCATGTAAATATGTGTTTTATTAGTATTTGAATAATTTGGAATTGTAAGACAGTTTTTAATTTCTGATGAATAAAGATACTTGATGTTTGTTTTTCATTCATATAATAACTATTATTCTATATTTTCATATTTAATCCTTGAATGATTTATTATTATAAATATGTCCACTGTCGGTTAACAATATGGGAATATTGTTAGATAATGTCACACCCACCAAACGGTCCCTAGACGAAAATCGTGTCTGGAGGTGTGACGTCACTGAATATCTCAAGTACAAAGCATAAAGAACGATCTCTATGGGTACGTTTGAAATATAAACACCATTTCATAAGATAAAATACTAATAAGTTTTACATCATCTCAAAGGTTTAAATAGAAACATGCGGAAGCTTTAATAAAGTTTAAAATCCTCAACGGTATTTAATCATAATTTAAAACTGGTGACTGGTCCAAGCAAGAACTTTACCTAAATCAAACAACGACATCCAAGTGTATTCATAGGTTTAATTTGATGTAACAGTGGACCACAAGATTTTTACACGCACGTGACAGTTATAACAAATACAACTTCAAGATATTTACGTTGCACTAAGCTCATGACACCCATGCTAATTCTGAGACATAGCTTTCATACACCTATAAGATGCATTGCCCTAGAGTAAATATGACCTAAGATTTCCTATCCAAAAATCGACATGACATATATCCGTTTAATCGGGCGACCCGTGGGTAGTAAGTGTGACTTACCTGAATAGGGATAATTAGTCCCAATAAATCTATTTATTCACTCGCGCTTACTTAACCAATCCAAGATTGGTTAGAGGTAACTAACGATTCATGATAGTTTTGGGCAATAGGAGGTCTAGCGCTACTTAGGCAACACCTAAACAGGGAAAATTATCATGAAAGTACTTGTGTCTGATTTAAAAAAAACAAGCAATGTTTCTCACCCCAAAGTAATAAAACTTTTATTCAAAACAAGTAAAAATGTGGGGCTATGAACTCACCTTGAGTTGGTGAAGTGATAGTGTAAATGTCTGGAAATATGATCACGCGGAAACGAACGACGCTACACGAATGCAACCTAAGAAATTATAAGTTTCGACTTAGAATCAAATATGTATATATATATATATATATATATATATATGTATATATATATGTATATATATATATATATATATATATATATGTATATATATAT
>BQNB010003447.1:66573-114924 GCA_026074375.1 Tanacetum coccineum | reverse complement strand
TTTCCTCGAGATCTAGTCAATAGATCAACACCTTCTAGATTACGAATGAAGCAGGTGTGTTGAAGAAAAGCAACTTCAAGGTTCGAATCACAGAATTGCCTAACGGAGAATAAGTTGTGTCTAAGTCCTTCTACGTAGTAAACCCTTGAGATCATAACATTCCCAATCTGATAATCACTATATCCCAATATCTTTGCCACGTGATCATTTCTAAATTTGACTGTACCTAAAAATTTATTGACGAAATTGGTGAGCTGAAATCGATCTTCGATCATATGCTTGGAGCAGCCAGAGTCCAAATACCAGAGAACAATTTGGATAACCTGCATTCATCAAGAGAGGAAGATGGAACATCGAAAACTATGGATCCCTAAGATTTACTGGGTTCCTTTTTGTTAGCAGATATAGATTTAATAATCTTAGGTTTGCTAACGAGAACATTAGTTTTAGATTTCTTAGGTTTCCATGAGTAAACTAATGTTACTACAAGCTTAGGTGTATCACTTTCTAGAGCAGTTGGTTTCCTAAGGGGCACTTCAGCAGTTGTGGTTATCCTAGTTAAAGGGCACGCATTTCCTACTACAGTGAAGGTCCGACCAGTAGGTCTCTAAGTGTATCCAATATTTGTGAACACTTTTCTTGTTGGTTTCTAAACTTTTCTCTTTGAAATTTTCTTTTCAGATTTAGATTTAGTACGAGCATTCACATCATTGATAAAATCAAGAACACATAAATCATGATTATCAGAAAGCATGAAACCATTACACGTAACACATAGAAGTTCAGAATTCGCATTAAGCTTGGAATGCTGCACATTTGCAGTTCCTTTAGGTTCCACAACACAATTCTTATTTTTCAAACTAGATTTAACTGTGCTAGAGTGGGCTTCTACTTTATTCTTCTAAGTACTACTTGGTGTTTGCTGAATCTTATCTTTCTTTGTATTGCTTGAAGGCTGTGATTAGCTAGCACTAGTAGATGGTTTTATACTGTAAAAGACAACATAGGTTTGTTAGAAACTAGGTTTGATGAAGAAGCTGTTTTTGTGTTTGTGTTTCCTGAGGATGTAATGGGTTTAGTGAATCTAACTCTTTTGTCCTTGTTCTTTGGAGTCACCGCCACTAATTTGTCACTTGAATTGTTGATGCTAGGGCAGGTTTGTCCGATTATTATAAGCAAATCCTGAATTCATTTGGTATACTTACAAGCAGAGTCTAAGGGATTATTGCAGGAATTTGTGACTTCGCTATGTTACACAACTTCCTTAAGAACTTGAAGCTTTGTCCTAGTGTACTTAAGGTATAAAGAAATACGACTGACCTATTTTTCAAAACAATTTTAGGGGCTATTGGTTCCACATCAACTTTAAGCATTTATGGAGCAATAGGGTGTTTGGTAATAACATTATCAGCTAAATCATTTCCTTTAAGTTTTCTTAATTCATTCTTGAGAGCTATAATGACCAAATCCTTTTCCCTGAACTTAACATTTTAAATCGATAATTTCAAAGACTATTTGGATTAACTTGACTAACTAACGCATCAACATTGTCTTTAATCGAGTACGTGTTGGTATTTAACGAGTCATAAAGTTGCTTAAAGGTCTATTTTAAATGTTCATATTAAGCAATAAGCTTTGACACCCTATGATCCAATTTAATATTTATCGTTTCAATCTCTTCTATGTCCTTCTTGACTTTATCCTTATTTATATTTCTACTTAAAGATTTAATTCTCTCTTTCAACTTCTTTATAACCGTGTCTTTCTCTTGGGACTGAGCTTTCATTTCATTTAATTCAAAATTTAAAGCACTATGATTTGAAACAGAATTGTCTCTTTGAAAAAATTCTTGATTAAGTTATGTATCAACTTCTAAAAAGATGCAATGTTTTTTAAGAGTGGTATAGCTTCTAACTGTTTTATCGTAAGACACTTTATTAAGAAATCCATTTTGTTTGAGAAGCTCAAGTCTCAAGTTTAGACACTTTTCACATTCCATAGCACATTCACAGAATCATTAATCCATTAATAAACCTCAAGTTATTTCACTATATCTTTTGTTGATACTTGTTCTAAGAGTCATTTCGTTTTCATTTAAAACTTGATTTCTTTTAACTCAAATGTTTATTAACTCTAATCGATGTTGTTACCCACATACCTGTTCCATTTGATGAAAGACATTTTGGACTTCAAAAAGTTCATCAATTAAATATTGATCGAATGTATTGAATATGTCTTTCAATGCTTTTACAAATGGAATTATTTCATCCCTAAAACAAGCTTTTGTATGTTCAAACCCCCAAGATCCCTCAGTGATGGTTGTGGCCGTGGTTCTTTCTTTGACAACCACGTCAAAATCAGCAAGATGGTGTTTAAGTTTCTTCAAACTTGTATTTACCATGCTGACTTTAGGAAGTTCTTTCAGAACCTCAACTTTAGTGGGTCTACAAGAAGGATTAGGATCTGAAGAATTCATAGAATTCTGAGAGCAAAAGGCTTGTTCAGCAGATAATTCAGTTTGTGGAATAAATCGTTTTTCAAAATCTTGAGAAAGTTAGTTGAGAACAGCATAATCAACTGGTGTAGTAATAACTTTCTTTTCTAAAACCATTGGATCATGTTGTTTTAAAAGCATTTTTGAACGACTCTCTTCAGCAAGCATTAGGGTCTCTTCGGAGTCAGGAATTACAATAGCACTAGTGTTCTTAATGACATTACCATCATAAAGCTTTGGTTCCAACTGCTGAGCTTTCTTCAGATAGAAAGGATTTTGAAAACCTAGAGCTTGTTTAGTGGTATGATCATAGAAAAACTATGGTTTTGTCAACATATGAATAGTTTGTGCTGATTGATCTCTTTTATAAACAATATTATCTAGCTGTTTGATCTTCTTTTCTAAAGCAATTTTGTTAACATAAGATTCACCCTTATAACACAAGATCCGGAGGTATGGTAAAGTGAAAGAGAAATTGAGCCATATTATTAGAGAGAAAAGATAGGAGAAGTTGTGTGTGTGGTTGAGAGAAAAGAAGGAAGACACACACACACACTCACACTTTACAAATATGAACTTCTACTCGACATCGACTAGCTAAACTAACCCGACCCGACTATAAATGATAAATGTAATTCCAGATTAGTCAACATATTTTAGGGCTAACAATCTTCCCCCAATATGTGGACATATGGAATTACTTACAATGTTCCTAACAAGTACAATAACAACGTAATAAAGTCTTCCAAAGCACTTCCAAAGCTGAAGATGTCTTCTGAGTTCTCCTGGTCTTGAAACTTGTACTCCAGTTTGGATCTTCAGTGTCTTTACTTGTACAGGAACCATTGTAGTATGCATGAGTTGGATTAACTTCCCCCCGATTCATGCAACATGTCTTGAATAGCTTTCTTCATAGACTCTTGGATTATCTAGTTTCCAGTAGTCGGGGTGGTTGGTTGAAGACCTGGATAACTATCACTTAAAGGAGTTACGTTGTAGTAATCAGTGTCACGCGCAGATGTCGATGTAGATAATTTCAAGAGGTGTTATACTTCTTATACTTTTCTGGTTGAGTATAGAGTACTTATAGACTTAATTATGCACCGTTCTTTAATCAACAACATTGCAAGCTTAAGTAACAAATTTAAGGGGATTGTACTTCATTTTTAAGTTTGGTATATCGGGTTTACTTTACCATGTGGTCACAACAATAGCCGACAGAATACGAGGTTGGTAAGTTAGCCAGAGAGTTTAAAGGATGAGATGTAATCAACAATTCTCACGGAATATTATTATGCTATTCCAAGACAATGGTACTTCACAGTCTAAGCAAAATTTTCAAAGTTCTTCAACGACATTCATATACAAGATCTTGATTATACCAAGTTTTCTTCATTCTTGTTTCATCTCCTACTACGGTTTGTGAAGTCAAAAGGGTAATGGTTCGTTTGGATTTCAATATTTGTGCTTAAGACAAGAACTTCTCGTGTATATGTGCGTACATAACATTGATGCTTCCGAAGGTTCGAAACATCATGGGGGAAAATGTGTACTTTGGTTACCATGTCAACTTCCAGGGGGAAGTAGTGTATACTACTTCACTTAGTATGGTTTGTGAAGTATTCTGCATACGCGAGAAGAATTGTTGCTGATTCCTTGCATGTACCCCCGAACGGATATTCACCAAGACCTAATGACAAGTAGCAGTAGTATATGGTGTGGCCTTTCTTCTACAAAATTCCGATGTGCACTTTAATGACAAATAGAAGAATGTTCAAACTACATCAACGTTTTAGAATCTGTTCAAGATAGGGATGTTGGTTTGGGGGAAGTTGATTCAGAAACTTCGCCAAAAAGGAGTATATGAAAAAAGCTTTTCAAGACATGCTGCATGAATTGGGGGGGGGGAGTTAATCCAGTTCATGCATACTACAATAGTTCCAGAACAAGTAAAGACAATGAAGATCCAAGCCGGAGTACAAATTTCAAGACCAGGAGAACTCAGAAGACATCTTCAGCTTTAGAAGCATTTTAGAAGACTTTATTTGTGTTGTATTTGTACTTGATAGGAACATTATAAGTAATTTCGTATGTTCACATATTGGGGGAAGATTGTTAGCCTTAAAATATGTCGACTTATACGGAATTACATTAGTTCATAAATAGCCAAACACGCATGAACTAGATTATACTTTATACTATAGTTTAGTTGTGTTTGGACTATAAATACCCCCTCCATACTTCCATGGAGGGGTGAGGATTCATTTGTAACACTTCACATAAGGGGGTGTGTGTGTTTCCCTCTTCTATCACATACACATCTTTCCCTTTTCTCTCATTATCAATAATATGACTTCTTATTTGTTTCATCCTCCCCGACCTCCGGATCATCTCTAGTTAGTGTTTCTTATTATTGTTCAGGGATGAGAGAAGGTACTGGGAAGTTCTAATCAAGTGATTTGTGATACCGTGAGAGCCAAAATAATGGGGTTAAGAGTTATAAATTCTAATGCTATTAGAAATGTGTAAGAAGTATGGGAAGTAAATATGTTGTCTATGTTTTACACTTGGACGGGGCTAGTGAGTCATGCAAGATGGGACTACTTTTCCCTAACAAGTATTTATCATGTGGATTAGTATTTTGGAAAGGTTATCATGAAGTATAATAGAAGGCTCATGTTGTTTTAGGAAAATGTAAGGAGTGTTTGGATATGGGTTTAGGAGTCTGGTTCCCACTAGTATGCACTCTGTATGTGACGATGCCTTCTTGCTATGTCAATACCTAGTCTAATGTTGTGAGGATGTAGCTGCAACTATGGATTAGGAGGAGAAAAAGCAGGTTAGTAAATGCAGTTATGTACATTGTGTATATTATGTGGAGGATAGGTCATAGCCATTTTAGATGATGCTCTTTCTGTAATGCTTCTAGGCTAAATTGCGTGAGTATGAACTTGCATTCACTACAAAAAATATATGTCATTTCTTCACACTTTTTTACACACTTTAAAAAAGTGTGAACAAATTAAAAATTTGTCCACACATGGGAGAGGATTTGGGTGTTACAAATGGGGGTCGACACTTAAAAGTATGGACAAATTATGGATTTGTGTACACTTAAAAGTGTGGACTTTTATTTGCAACAAATATATGTGTGAAACTTTTTATCTTTTTAAAATTTGTTCACATTTATTTATGTAACCAATTTTTACACATTTATATGTGTTAATAAACTCAAAATACTTTCCACACTATTTGAAAATGTGTAAAAAAAGTGTGGTAAAATAGATTTTTTTTTTGTAGTGATTGTTTGGTCTTAGATGGTTATTATAGAAGTGGAAATGTAGTCTTTTATGGTGAAGACCTATAGGATAATGGATGGAAAAAGACCCTCTCATGTTCAAAACATGAGAGGTAAAGTTATGCATGCTAATGATTGTACATTATCATTATTAATGACAATGTAAAATCAATCATCAGAAGAGGTATTACTGGAATCAATGATATTATCGGCAACATTTGAAGGGAGCACAGTAGATATGGGCTCCGCATCAATGGTGGGAGTTTCGTTGTTTACGGACTTCGCAGACAAAGAACCTTGATTGTCATCGAACCCTCCCTCGGGAAGGAAGTTGAACTCGCTGTCAACTCCTTGGATCATAAAACTCCTGAAATACATTTCTACAAAACACAAAACATTACAACATAAGTTACAAGATAAAACAGGTCAAGTTACACAATACGTAGCAAACCAAACTATACCCTATATATGATAATAGATAACAGCCATTTTAAGGCTATATTTCCACGAGGTCTTTAGACCTGCAAGATAAAGTATGGGGTCCAAAAAGGTCTGAATGATACAAGGATAAGTGGAGATTTGGGTATACAAAGGGTCAGTTTGAGGTTGCATAGGAATCTTATCTTTAAAGGATTTTTTGTCTAACTTATTATCTTCAAGAAGAAGTTATGGGTATTTGGAAGGGATTATCTTGTTCTCTATATAGAAGAAACTACCTTTCCAGTTCTCAAGATGAGTTACGGTTTTATTAAGGCTTTGGGCACATCAACACCACCTCTATTGGAAAGGGTCAACCAGTCACCAGCGCGACCAATGTTTAAGAAAGACCGAAGGAGGTCGACAGAAGGTTCGCCACCATAAGCCTTGCACATTACGGCAAAAGTTGTCAGCTTTATCATACCAAAGGGATTAAAGCGTGATATGTGTACCTTGAAGTAGTTTAACACATCGCATATGAATAAAGGAATAGGGAGTCTTAAGTTGGAAAGGGAGAAGTGATGAGTATACAGACCAACAAAACCTAAAGGGGCACTAAACGGGTCTCAGGAAATCTTTTGGAAGAATAAACCTATGATATGCCGAGAAATGTCATAATCATGAAGAAATTGATCAAGTTGTTCTTTTAATAAGGTGCACGTTTGGGTAGAAATGAAAATTTTGGAATCCTTGAAAGATCAAGGAAAGGAGTAATTACCTTATGGAAGGATGACTTATAAGCGGAATTGAAGAGGGTAACGGGAGGCAGTAATATGCAAAGTCGTGGTAGCAGTTTATTTAATAACAGAGGGTGAATCAAATTGGGTCGTACGCGTGTCCAGGAAGATTGAAGAAATTTTGAAATTTAAATTTCAATTCTGATGTAATACGCGTACATTTTCAAGGACTGACTTTTCTTTAATCTAACGCCTACTAAAGCGGTGAGTAGCATTTATGGATACAACACTCGTGCTGGATGTTTATATGGAATTCGAGTGATTTGCTAATTAAGTCAAACGCAATGCATTCATAGATGCATACATTACATTTAACTGGGGGGGCTTGATGACGTACCCCCCCACCTTCTGGCTCGAAGGTCTCCCCTTCGAGCTCGAATGGGATCCTCTTCCTAATTACACTATAGGGTCTTCGAATAGTTTTGAGTGGCGTAAAATCATCTTCGGAATGATTACCAGTATGGGAATCCGCCACGCGAAGGCCTACACCCTTCGCGGGAGGTCTTTGACAAAACTAGGGCAAAGGTCTGGCTAAGTCAAAACCCACGTTCTCCCTCTCTACCAAGGCTTTCCCACCAAGGTAGAGATCGTGGTACACAGTTCCTGCAATTACCTCTTAAATCGTGGGACACCCCCAAGCTCATCAGTTTTTGAGCTAGGCCTTGTCCATCCTATTTTCACACCTATAAATAGATGGCCAGGTGATCCGTCTCCGAACACACTCTATATAATATAATATATAAGTATATAAGGATTAGACACTTATAGTATAGTAAGTATTTTCCGTCGGATTTAAGAAACAACTTTTAACCAAAGTTGTCTCAAAAACCTCCCGGGTCGTTTTCCCTCGACGAAGCGTGAATTGAAAATCGGTTAAGTCCGTGATCGCGCGTTTTGAATGGTTTTAAATATTTTTGATTTGGGTTTTTCAAAATCCAAACTAAATATAAATGACAAGTAGATAAATGCACGAAAACAAGTAAACAAGAAATGAAAATTAAACACGTAAGCATTAAAACGTAAACGGGAATTAAAGAAACGCGACAATTAAAACCTAAATTAAACCTAAAAATGATTTTTTAAAACTTTTTCTAATCCTATTTGACTATTTAAAAAGAAAAGGCTAAGGAAATTCTAAACCGAGGGTGATTTAAGCTAAAATTAAAGAAAACGAGAACGGGAACGAAATCCCGTTCTTTAAAAAGTGAAATTTCAAAATATTAACCCTACGAAAGTAATTTTAAAACCTAAGCCTAGAATATGATAAAAGAAAATTTTATAAAAAATAAATTTGTTTTTTTGATTATTTTTCTATTTTTATGATTTTTTAAAGTTTTTAATGAAAATAAATGATTAAAAATACTAAACGTTGAATTGAAAATATAAGAAAATTACTAAAAGTAGCTTATGATAAGCAGAATGCAAGAAAAATATAAAATCATAAAGTGCTAAACTCAATAAGCCGGGAAAAAGCTTAATAGCACTCGAAGTGCTTTTTATAACTAAAACTCAAAAAGGTGGTAAAAGAATTAAAAACGCACCTTAGGATGTAAAAGTACCAAGGGCGCAGTGGTGAGTGTGTTGTGTGTTATGTGTTATAAAAGGGGAATGAGGTTGAGGTCATGGGTTCGAGCCTTGCTCACCCATGACTTCCTTCGTTCTTTTTTTTTGCAAAACTTTAAAAAGCAAAGTTATAGAATAGCTGAAAACTAAGAACTTTTGTAAAAGAAACTTTTTTTAAAAATCACTATATAAGCTGAAAACAGCTTATTAATATGACAGAAAACATTTAACTCTTTTTACGCTTTTTCTTAAAACTCAAATTCACTAATAAACTAAAATAAGCTAAGGACTAAACTAAATAAGCTACAACTATCCTATATTATCCTAATAAGCACAGATGAAGAAGAATTAAGCAAAGAGTAAAAGTCATAAGCTGAAAAATCATGAAAAAGCACTTTGGTGTATAACAGATTTCAAAACAGACAAAGTGCCAACTTTGAGCTTAATTTTTAGTACTCAAACGGATCCTTATGAAAAATTATCTTATACTACCTTAAAGACTGGCCAATAAGCTACTCAAAACTACAAACAAAATACATTTTGAAATTCAAATAAGCACTGAAAAAGCTAAATGAAAAGGCTACTTGTGCTACTTAACTATGTTTTTGATTTTTTTTAGAAAAGATAAAATAAGCTAAATTTTAATCTTAATAAGCTATGAACTTCTAAATATTAACCTAATAAGCTAGTTAAAACAGAAATCAAGCAAAAACTACATGCTATAAGCTGAAATTCTCAAATAAGCACTTAAGTCTAAACTAATGTCCAAACAGACACACTAGCTACTTTTAAGCTTAAAAACAGATGGCTAAATGAAATTTTAAGAACAAAATAAGCTGAAACAGATTAAAAGTGACCCAAAATCTACTTGCAAACAAAATTTGAAAGGCTAAAAACTATTTTTACTATCTGATATTTAAGATTGAAAAAGGTTGTTTGCAGTTTTTAAGCTACTGATGCATTTGACACTATGAATGAACAAAACTCAAATCTATTTAGTGCAGGCTAAGGGACTTGGTTCTAGCACTTTTTAAACACCAAAGCAAGAGTAAATAAGGCAGTCTTAATAGCTAGAACTGACTTGGAGTTAAAATGCATAACAAACTGACTTAAGCTAACAGATGCTAACAAACTCAAGCTAAATCAAATTACCAGCTGATTAACTCTTTTCAAAACCTTAAAACTTACTCTCATAAACCTCTTTATGAATTTAAAGATCAAAACAAAGGTCTAGTTAACCTTTGACAGCACTAACTTAGTTAGTGCTGTCTAATGCCAAACACCCCTTTACTTTTCTCAAATCCATTATAAGCTTATGAAATTCAAAAATAAAGCTCAGACAAGAGATACTAGATGACTACAAGATTATTATGAACCTAGTGATTAGGTTTAAGCAAACAAATAAGTCAGAACATTAAGCTATAATACTATGCTACTATTTTTTACTTTTTCACAGTTTTAAGACAAATGACAAGCAACCTATAAAATAAGCTAACAAATGAACTCAAATAACATTTAACAACTAAAATAAGCAAGTTTAAGCTAAAATTAACAATAATTAGATAAAAACAAAAAGATAAGCTAGTAAGCAATTAGATAAGCTAGAGTATTATAGATAGTAAACAAGAACATAGAGAGAATAAAAAAGAAAAGTTGTACCTACACTCAGCTACACAAAGGTGATTACTTTCAATAGAACTTATAATAACAGCTTAAGCTTATAGCTTAAGCTTATTCCTAAAATCCTAGTCTATTCCTAACACTTGACCATCAAGCACTATTACCTACTTGAAAACTCAAAGCAGCCATCCAATTCCAAGGAGTTTTTCAAGCATTTGAATGAGCTTTTAGTAGCTTTAAGATACGATAAGAGCTTTGGAAACAGTAGAGCTTATTTAAACATTTTTGTATGAAGAGTAAAACTTATGAAAATTCAATTGCACTAATAAGAAACTTAGACTTTTATTAATAATGAAAAACTGAGTACAATATGGAAAAGGAAATTACAAAAAAAACAAAAATTAAAAGCATTACAATAAGCATAAGCTAAAAATTATTCTAAAGCTAAACTAAAAACTATCTAACATCCTTTTCGTGAGTGAGAAAGGCCTTCAATTTATAGGAGGATGGAGAAGCTTCTAGGTCTGTTCATACGCTCCTTTTGCTTTTGATCTTGTCCCTTCAAATCTTCTAATCATTGGATGATCAATCTTAACCCTTGGATGAGATTGTGAGCACACGGATTGCCAAGCTGGTAATCCCATAAGTTGGGAGATCTTGTGCTTCTTTAACACTGAGTTTAGTGAAAATTTCCCATCTTTGGTGTGTTTGTTTAAATCCCGCGTGTCATTCTCTTGTTAAATCAACCAATCAGGAACCTTCTTGTGATGTTTTGGTGCTGAGTTGGCACTTAGTACTTGGAATCTTCAAGGCCTTTATGGGTTGAGGGGTAGAAGGAATTTACCCCTTTGATTTTTGCTGGGCGATGAATTTAGGACGAAGGGTGAATAGTGTTTTCACCTTCGCGCCCCTTTTTAACTACTTATAACGTTTTTTTGTTTGACTTGTTTGACTTGGTATAAAGGAAAAGGGTTGACTTGGGCTCGGGATTTATATAAAAAGAATTGGGCCGGTGTTATCTTGGGCTCGGTAAAGGTTAAAAGGGTTTAATATAAGAAACTTAACGACCGTTAGTCCTTAAGGCTTAAAGGACTAATGGTGTTATGAGTTTAGGGACTTATGGTAAAATTGATTTAACATTAAGGTTCATTTGGGTATTTTCAAGGTTTTGTCTTCTTGTGATTGACCAAGGTTTGACCATTGTTGACTTTGGCTAGAAACTCTCGGCTCTTGTGTACTTTATCCGTTTTGTGTTTGTTTTTGCCCGGTTTTGGCTATTTTCTTGTGATTTTTGCAATATCCGTACCTACACATTCACAAACGACAAAATACACAAATACAAGCATAATTTGCACAATTTGATCATTTAAAGGCCATTTTTGGTATAAATAGGATATGTGATTTCTCACATATCACCAAGTCTCCAGGTATGATGAACACTTTCATACACACTTATTTTACCTTACTTTACGCTACAAAGCACATACTTACTCTCACGCTAGAGGTGATTCGCAGGGATACCCCCTGCACTTTACTTAACGGAGTGTTTCCATTTGTGTTGACACAGGTTATCCAAGACTTGGAAATCCAGCAACCATCATAAGAACTCTTCGATCCTTTCGAAGCCTGATTGTGCCCATATTTGCACAATCATGAGTGTTGGTTATATTCTTTGAATATATGGATGGTTCCCGCCAAACTCATATGTTATTCACAAGGGATGCGTATTGGACACCCCAACTTTCAAATATTTACTTTTGGATCCGTTGTCATAAGTAAGATATCGAATATGGTTAGTTAAGTCATCCTTAGACTTGAGAATACAAAAAAAAATTGGTATGTGTGGATATCACTTTTTAATTCTAAGTCAAATGATGTCTTGAAAAGGTAGTTATAAGACTATTATTGGAAGTGATGTGAATCAGCATTCACAACACTTGTATTCAAGAAAGAATTTGTTCCTCCACTTGATATGTACAGAATGATACCATTGGGCGCCTCTCCAGATTAATTCAGATATTGTTTGCCGAACCAAAGAGTAATGCAAGATGATTCTTGATTACATTTGGTATATCTGAATTAATTTCTATAACGATAATCTAAATGGTTAAACTATATGAAATGAGTTAGGATCCATATCTATGGTTTAACGGTATATGTGATAAAGGGATAGATTATAGCAAGAGATACATAACCATGCTACTGAGAATGTTTTTGAAACTTGATTTCATGGGCTTTCTAGTTTTAATAACGAATGTGAGTACTGCTAGACGTTCTGTCGTTAGTATATGGGCAGTCTGCTACTCCAACTCCCAAGTGGGAGCTATTGGATTATGTTAGTTGGATTAGCAATATACGACTAGAAATGTGTAAGCCTATTAGGGGCACACACGTTAAGACACTTAGAGTGCGTTATAAACTTCGCGTATGTTTCTAATTGTAAACCAAAGGACCTAAAATGACAAGACATGAATCCTATGGGTACCTAAGGAAGTAGCCAGCCATAGAAGGATCTAAAGAGGTGTCCAGGTTTGTTTTTGGGATAAGGGGAAAAGAGAAAGAGTTATGATAAGGATACAATTGAGCTCTCCAAGTCTTATCATTAGTAGGGTTTAGTTGGTATAAATATACCTTCACCCTAACTCATTCATACGACATAAACAGCCCTAATACTCTCCAAAAAGCTGCTACTCCTCTCCTTAACTTAAAACAGCCAAATAACAAAACCCTAATTAGGGTTCTTTGATTTTTGGTTCCCCCTTTTACCACTTGCTGATTTTTGGTAATCCCAAAAGGGATTATAAGGTGTGATTCGACTTCCTACTACGTGCTCAGCAGGTTCATGGTGTTTGGTTTACAGGTTCTCAAGTGTGACAACAAGTAGAAACGAATTAGGTTTTGTTTCTGTGATTTTCGGTAACAACCAAATTTGGTCAGAACCCATTTTTGGTTCTTTGATTTTTGGTACAGCCTTAGGGTTTTGGATTTGGTACTCGATTCTAGAAGCAAGGTATAACAATTGTTGTTTGGGTGGTACGTGAAGCAAGGCTAGCATCTTGGCGCACTTGGTTGACGTGTTGTGTAAGCAACCATAGAGGTGGTATTGTAACCACTAAGTTTCAAAGGTTTAGGTTCTCGTTTGATTCATTCAAGTCTTTCATCAAAGGTTAGGTTTCTCATATTATTTGTGTGTTAACCATATATGCTAAACTAGATCTATATCCGCTGTTTTGAGTTAAGGAGAGGTTTTGTTATTCGGCTATTTTGAGTTAAGGAGGGGAGTAGCAGCTTTTTGGAGAGTATTAGGGTTGTTTATGACGTATGAATGAGCTAAGGTGAGGGTATATTTATACCAACTAAACCCTCTCATGATAATACTTGAAGAGCTCAATTGTATCCTTATCACAACTCTTTCTCTTTTCCCCTTATCCTAAAAATGAACCTGGACACCTCTCTAGATCCTTCTATGGCCGGCTACTTCCTTAGGCACCCATAGGATTCGTTTAAATAAATATCGTGAAATATATAACACGTATATATATATTAAATATCTAATAAATGTACTCTTCGTGTCTTAACGTGTGTGCCCCCCAATAGGCTCACACATTTCTAGTCGTATTAGTGCTAATCCAACTACCATAATCCAACAGCTCCCACTTGAGAGTTGGAGTAGCAGACTGCCCAAATACTAACGACGGAAACGTCTAGCAATACTCCCATTCGTTATTAAAACTAAAAATGTATGAGATCAAGTTTCAAAAACATTCTCAGTAGCATGGTTATGTATCTCTTGCTATAATCATCTCTTTGTTCAAATACCGTTAAACCATGGATATGGATCCTAACTCATTCCATATAGTTTAACCATTTAGATTCTCGTTATAGAACTTAATACAGATATACCAAATGTAATCAAGAATCATCTTTCATTACCCTTTGGGTGCGGCCACACAATTATCTGATTAATTCTGGAGAGGCGCTAATGGTATCATACTGCACATCAAGTGGAGGAACAAATTCTTTGTTGAATACAAGTGTTGTGAATGCTGCTTCACATCACTTCCAATAATAGCCTTTATAACTACCATTTTCAGGTTAGCGTTTGACTTAGAATTAAAAAGTGATATCCACACATACCAGAACTTGTTTGTATTCTCAAGTCTAAGGATGACTTAACTAACCATTTTTCGATATTTTACTCATGACTAAGGATCCAAAAGTAAATATTCGAAGGTTGAGGTGTCCAATATGCATCCCTTGTAAATAACATATGAGTTTGGCGGGAACCATCCATATATTCAAAGAATATAACCAACACTCACATTTGTCTTATGTAACAATACTCCCATATTGTTAACCGACAATGGACATGTTTAGAATGATAAATCATTCAAGGATTAAACATGCAAATACATGATAACAATTATTATATGTATGAATAACAAATACCACGTATCTTCATTCATCAGAAAGTAAAAATTGTCTTACATCCTAATTATCCAAATACTAAAATAGATATGCATGAAACTAATTAGCAAGTTGAAGTCCAATGTATCCAACATTCTCAACTTTTCCTTTACAAGACAGCTAAATAGTTATATGAGTAAACTTTCTGAATACTTGTTTCAATTCACAAATTTGTGAAGAATTTGAACGCTATGATGAGTGTCATATGTATATTTGCATACTATTGCAAGAATCATAGTATGAAAATGTGACATTACCTTTTATGAGGTATATGTAGTCACCCACATACTTATCTCAGACAGTCATCTTTATAGTTTCTTAAAATGTAAAGTATTCTCATTCTTTAATGTGTATTGCAACTATGCTCTAAGATGAGCATATCTAGTTAGCAGATTTATCATAAATGATGAAATCCTACTATAACTAGAATTGATTATTCTCTAGCATCAGTGTACACAAACAACACTATGCCTTATATAATTCATAAACATTTATTTTAACAGTCATTTAAATCACTCTCAATTAGATACTGTTGTTATCAGTCATCTAAACACTCTCTATTAGATATTGTTGTTGTTAGCTCATCTTGCTCTTGTGCAAAAGTAACAACCAGTCTCACATACAATATAAGATATACATGATGAATCCTTCATTAAAACACACAAGATTTCCATCCATGTATTAAATTATCTCAAGTGAAATATATCATTTAAGATTTGCTTCAATGATGTATTGCATTGTGTTGGACTTAATTTCCGCATTTCATTAAACATTCATTCCAAAGTCGTTTGTTTTATTTCCTAAATTCCCAAGTGAAGTTTCATTCCAACCTCAAGGATTAACATCTATCTTAGATGGAATGATACCTTCAATATGTTACACAACATATGAATTTTAAGGAAAAATATAGTGCTCCCACTTGATGTCAGATGTACTCAGGAGTTATTTAATCAAAATCATATTGTGATTAAACTTAAGATCTCAGCTCCTAGATGCATGATCTAATCCACACTTGGATTCTATTATCTTGTATACTTTATAAAGATTATTTAAAACTCATAACCTTTTGATTACACACCGTCCTCGCAAAAGGTAATCATAAAGAAAAGAGTTATAAAACTTAGTTGTCATAAAACAAATACAGACTCATAACCCTTTTGATTACACATCGTCCTCGCAAGGTAATCATTAAGGAAAGAGTTATGATCCTTAATTCGCCATATATCAGATTCAAGGAAACCTGTATGACAATTAGTTATCTTTATATAATTAATGCGTGTAGAAAAGAAAGATTTAATCACAGTCAATTGCTTGAGTAAGATTAAAATTCTTGTCATCCGTCAGGCATTAATGTGGATACAATTTTGTCCTTATGAGCCTTTCTTCAAAAGAAACTCATTCTCACCTCACATTTTACTGTTTGGTGAAAGATCAATCAATCTCAAAACATTGATTGTCTTTAAAGGACTACATCTTGTCATTCATATTTCTAAGATATTTATCAGATCCAAGATGTGATAATTCATCTTATTAGTTAACAGGTTTATTATGACCCACTAACTTATATTCCTCAGCATTGATATAAAGATATCACTTCATTGATGAGGCATCCTTACGGATTTATGAATGAGAGTTACATTATACTTTGGTTCGACATTTTCATGCTAAACCTTAGTATGACATCAACAAGTGAATTCAGAAGGTTATGTATTTTGTTCTTGAATATCTTCAAGATCTATAGATGCTCCCACTTACTTTTGTAAGAAGAGATACTTCTCTAAATACTAAGTATTTAAGCAACAATAAATTGTTCTTAATTAGGACAACAAAATACATTTTACAGTTCTCATCTCTAGCTTGTTAATAATATGCTTCACAATAATTTTGTCACAATTAAAGCATCCGCATAAAGCATCCTTATTTGCTGATTATAATCTATCTTAGGGATTAAAGCAATGTTGATCTTGTTAAACCCTAGCTCATAGAGACTTTACCCACTTACCGCTTAATGACAGTTTATACACTAGTAGTCCACTTGTCTAACTATCCAATGGAATCAAAATGTTGCTTAAGATACAAGTTGCTAGACACTCATTTCCCGACTGTTATCATGATAAAGACACAACTATTTACAACGTCTTGATCATAGATAAAAAACAACAACCTAAATTGGCGTTCCCATAACGGTCAACTTCTCAATCTTTCCAAAATTTTACATACTCTACAAGGCAAGTGGCGATATCTTCCACTTTGTACAATACTCTAAATCGTTGATTAATTAGACGTATCAACGAATAATCGATCCTTCGTGTAATTCTTTCGGTAATTGCGAAACGATTATCTTCAAACTTTCTTTCTTTTTTTCTTTTTTTTCCTTTTTCTCATTTTTTTGCTAACTAAACTTCAAATCTCGGTGTAGTTTCACCATCTTCACGATCATAATAATTCGGGATAATTTCTTCGATAGTTCCTTCATCTTCAGATTCACCAATAATTGTGATGGTAGTAAAATCACATGAGCTTTGACTACTAATATATATTCCCATTTGCAATGTGCAAATTTCCAACCGCTTCAAAGATAAAAAATGACATAAGACTCGAGAAATACAAACTTTACACTTTAAGCAACTAGCAACTATAAATTAAACTTAATCTAACATGGTAGGTTAAGGTGTAAGGGAACAAAACAACTAGTGGTTGTTAATTCTAAAGGATTGGCTCTTACGGGTTTTGTTCTACTTGGGATCATCACTCTAAGATGCGAGCGAAAGGGTTTAAACGAGAGGTTAACTAACCGGTTGTCGTTAGTTAATAAGAACCTGTAAAGGCAATTTATGGTGTAACCTAAATTTACCAATTTAACAAGTTTACTCATCTAAAACCATAATACTTATCATTGCGGTCTCAAGTGATATACCAAGACAAGTTCTAAAGTTTACAACATCACTAGCACACTCATATTTTTTAGAATTTGGGTAAACATTTGGAAACGGATAGGTTAAATCCTCACAATATCTAACAAGGGTTATTCTGTGCGGGTTATGTAACATGTAATTTCACAAAAGTATGCTTGAATTTTTTCTTACATTTGAGTATTAATATAAGCATTTTTTAGTGTGAAATTTTAGGGACAAGTCTAACATTATTAATTCCATCCCCCCCTTGAATTATACAAACATCCTCGTGTGTTATATAAAATATTAAATACGGAATATAAAAAGAATTAGAATGGAGAAACTCCCTGATATTTGCTCGTAGATTTTCTCCAGTTGTGTTATATGAGCAAGATTAATCGGGAGATTCTCCAAGTTATGTTTATGAGCAAGATTGTGTTGAACAACCACCTTGAAGTTTCAAGACTCCAACACTTCAAGATTTCTAGAAATTTAAATTCTCCACCAATATTCGTCGATATTTCTTTCTTGAGGTCCTGTAGAAAATATAGGAAAAACATGTGCATTCCTATCTTGGTACCTACGGTTAATTTAAACTAAATTAAACAAACAAATTACGGGTCAGACTGGTGGATACGGCGTATCAGTTTAGTGAATACGCCGTATTCAAAATCTAACAATAATGTTTTTAAAGTGCAATAAAATAAAGACTGATAACGTCCAGACAATCAATACGCCGTATGGTATGGGGCGGATACGCCGTATTGATATCTGGGAAGACAGACTCGATAAAATTAAATAACAATCCGGGTTGTCTCCCGGGAAGCACTTTTGTTTACAGCGAAGTCTTTAAGTTAGACTTTTATTCAGCTCTAGTCACCATCCATCCTTCGTCCATAATATGAAAGATTTCTTGGTAAGCTCGGCATGCCTCTTTTCTTGTAACAATAAGATCGTCGTATTCGTCTTCTTTTATAGCAACATACTCTTCATCATCATTAAACGAATATTTGATCATCATATATCTCCTTATATTGCACACCGGTTGCTCTTGAATTTCACATAATTCTTCACTCTTATTATGTTCATGATTTATCTCATAAGCATCATCGTAGTTTGTATAAGTATTCCATTGTCTCTTTTGTTCGTAACGTGACTCATCATCATCTTCTTTGATAGATCCTTCCATGATAGCTTTGTTTCTTAAAGCCTCGTCCTTTAATTTACAATCCTCTAAAGCTTCGTACCACTCGTAATCCTGATAATGAAGTTGGTTTCCAATTATGTAAGCTCCGGGTAAATTTCCTCCATTACAGTATCCATCATCCTTCCAACCACATGTTGGCCATTCCGAACATCCAGTCTTATAATTGAAAGGCTTGCAAGTATGTTTAACTGGTGTGGGTTTGGTCCAAATTCCAGCGTCAGTCCATGGTTTCTCATCTACCCATGGTACATCCTTATTCCATTTGTAGATCCGATCGTCTTTGTAATCTTCATAGGTCTTATACCCTATAATATCCTTTGTAAGTAAGTCCGGATCTACCTTGAGAAGTGTAACATTTCGGATTTAAGGTCACTATCTATCTCGAGCTTTAATATATTTTCTGAATTTTAAAAATTTACTTTTTATTACTTTTAGTCAGTTTTATTATTATTTACGAGCCATGCTTAGAATTATTATCCGTCTTGAACCCTACGTAATTTAATTTTTCAGAAAAGTATCCCGTTTGATGTGGAACTACTTTTATTTTGTTCTTTTTTACTTCGTGGTTCCACCTTAACTTTCATTATATTCTACGTTAATACCCGTTAGCCTCAAAACTACCCACCTATCTTAAAACCTTACTCGAAAATTTAACTAATATTACTTCCCTAAATCACCTTAGTGAGGTGACAAGGCAAGGAAAGGATCTACAATGTTAAAACATGTGGCATCCTCTCCTTTCATTACTTACATGTAATGCATGCCAAGACTAACAAAAACCACCAAAACTTATTACATTTCTCATAACTAGTTAAATTCTACACCAATCAAGTTTCATTGTTAGTATTATTGTTCTTAATATTTAATCACCATCAAGACCATCATTTGTTAAGCTCTAGGGGCTTATTTGTTAGGGTATTGTGAAGAGGTTCATGCATGTCATGGAAACGATTATCTAGTATAAATTGGTGATTATTGAGTTAGGGTAATTGGTTGTTTTTGGTTAATTAGTTGAAAGACTTGCAAAAAGTTGATCAAGGGTTTAAAGGGTGATTATTTTGGGTAAAATAAAGATATTGGGTTGAAAGTTTGATTTGGGTTGAGCTTATTTTGATGGTTGTTGCATTGGAAACTTTATCAAGAAAGGTGTTTAAGTGGTGCTCATTACAACTAGTTTAATTTACTTTTGTAAGCCTCTATTTTGTTTTCTTCATTTGCTTTTATAAAAGTTATACTTTAATTTGATTACCTACTATAAAACATGATTATTTATGATCAGGAGGATGTGTGACAATATAGTATGGCATTGCATGTGGATAAATAATGATTAGGATGAGTTTTGATGAGATTTAGAAGTAGTTTGTAGGGGCAGATTTAGGTCAGTAGCTAAACGTGGCTTTATCTATAACTTTTTGGCATGAAGCCTGTTATTAAATTGCATAGTTGGATAGATATAGTTCTAAGCTTCATGTGGCGAATTGTATGGTCTTTTATCGATTCCGGATGAAGGATTTATGGCCGTTTTACGAAAACTAGTCGATTCTGGAACGCCGTTTGGAAAACGGGTTAAACACCAGATTTTTGCACCAAAGTGTTGGGTTTAAAACCAAGCCTCTATAGTAGACACCTTAGGCTAACATCTCCAAGTGGATTCACTTCAGTAGCTATCACGGTTTAGGATTTATGGCCGTTTCCGTAAGGGTGTTTCAGTTTTGTAAAAACTCTGGTTGGGTAGTCTGGTACTAAATTATCATTTTCTATTGATTGAAAACTATATAGTTGATGAGGCCTTACTTTCTGGAAAATAGACTCGGAGGTATTTCCAAGGACATTAAAGCATCCGAATAAAGCATCCTTATTTGTTGATTATAATCTATCTTAGGGATTAAGGCAATGGTGATCTTGTTAAACCCTAGCTCATTAGAGACATTACCCACATTAACGCTTAAAAATGGCATAATTATACACTAGTAGTCTAACTGTCCAACTATCCCATAGAATCAAAAACATTACTGTTGAATTATCTGGGTCACCTGCTAGTCAACACGATAAATAAACCATTGGCAATATCTAATTAACTAGTTAAGCCTGAAGCGTATCATAGACACAAACTTAGAAGGACAATATTTATGTAACTATGATTCTAGATGTATAGATTACTATATGGAGAGCTATCCAGGACTCTAGATCTACTTGGTCCATGTCACTAGATCCAGTTGAATGATAATTCGCATACAAAAGCGCGTAAACAAGTATAAATTGATAAACATAAACAAGCACTCAACGATAAATCAAGAAATCAGGATAAACAAATACCAAGCATTCATATCTTCATAATAATGGATAATACTGGAAGGTATTAGCCTTTAAATGTCATAATAAATACAAGAGCAATTATTTAGCCAAGGTAAACTAACCGAGTTAACGAATGATACCAAAAACTAAACGATTACTAAAGTATATGGAATTACACGTTGTCTCCTATGGAATTGAATACCATTGCTTGACCTCTTCTGCTCTTTTTCTCTTCTGAAAATTGACTTTATATGTTTAAGGTATGAGAAATAATTGATTTAGCACACTTTAAAACAACGTTTTTGAGTTTTCTATTTATAACAGTCCTGGAAAGTCGTTGGATACGGTGTATCCAAGAGTTGGATACGACGTATTGGGTATTTCTTGGAGTAGGGACCACGCTTGATATCTTCCAGAATATTATATTGATTCCATATCTTGAATACGGCGTATTGATTCTCTCTGGATACGGCGTATTGATCTTTATTCCTCTGTGGTCTTGTTAGCCTCACTTTTAGTGAAGCTGGCGTCTTACACGTGAATTGGTAGTTTTGGACACTAGCGTGTTACGTAAGGGTCTTATGTTAACTAGGAATAGTTAGCTTTTTCTTTGTATAATACCTCCTACATGGCTTCACCATGATGGGGTGGATGTTCATTTTCTTTTCCTTAATAAAATCTTTCCATCTTTTTGTGTTCATAGCCCCTCTCTCTACTTTCACTCACTAAAACCTACACAATGATCCATCTAGTTTATTTTGATCAACCAAGACCTCCCGAAAAGGTATTTTTGTTCATTGTACAATTGGTATCAAGAGCTAACCGGGGGTGTATTGTATTCGAGTGTGTTGTGTTAGTGATTTCGTTTTTTTATGAGCTCATTGGTTCGGCGTCGTTTCTTGGTTATAAGCTTTAAACGCAAGGTCCGAACAAGAGTGTATCGAACGAGTGGTTTTTCGTTGGACCGATCGAGTGTTTCTTTGTTTGGATCGAACTAGCGGACTCGATCGAGCGGTTCGAACGAGCGGTTCGAACGAGAGGTTCGAACGAGCGGGTTCGAACGAGCGGTTCGAACGAGCGGGTTCGAACGAGCGGTTCGAACGAGCGGTTCGAACGAGAGGTTCGAACGAGAGGTTCGAACGAGCGGGTTCGAACGAGCGGTTCGAACGAGCGGTTCGAACGAAGCGGTTCGAACGAGAGGTTCGAACGAGCGGGATCGAACGAGCGGTTCGAACGAGCGAATCGAACGAGAGGTTCGAACGAGCGGGTTCGAACGAGCGGTTCGAACGAGCGGGTTCGAACGAGCGGAATCGAACGAGTGGGATCGAACGAGCATTTTTTTTGGACCGAACGAAATTTTTTTAGAAAACTTGTGTGACGAAAAAGGGTTTCAGTAAAACAGCCATAACTTTTGATCCGTAAGTCCGTTTTAGGCCCGTGACCTCTCAAATCGAAGAGAAAAATGAGACGGATCACGTTATAACCAACTGAAGGCAGGTTAAGGATTTTTCGAAGCCCAAAAACATCGTTTTCCATGAGAAATTGACATTTTTCAGTTTTTTTTGGAATTTTTCGCACGCTGTTCCGATCAAAACACTCACAGATATTTCTTGATTTAGTAAAATTCCCGTAAATGTCGATTCGTTTTTACGGTTTTAAGACATAGAATTGTAAAAATCCCGAGAACTTTAACTGATTTCACAACATAAACAACAAACACAATACATTACACTAAAAACGATCCTTATCAAGATTCACCTTCATTCATAATGGCTAGTATTGAATTTTAATGACTACGGAGTTATTGTCCGATGTTATTTATCTGGGATTGAAGTAGTATTTCATGAGGAGTGTACTTATTTCGTCTTTGTTTTTCGTCAACGAAGATGACTTGTTCGGGCATATACGGTTTGTGATGAAGACTTGATGTATCTAGCTATACTCGATGTAAGGAGTTACATTGTAGTACTCACGGGTTATAGCTATCACTTTAAGGAGTTTACATGTAGTACTCACAGTGTCTCACGTAGTTTGAGGGAGTTTTTTCAAGAGGTGTTTGTATTTTTTATATACTTATGGGATTAGTATATGGTACTATAGAGATTTGGCCTCTGCACCGTTCTTCAATCAACAGCGGAATAGTACAAGATATAAGATCACAGTAGAGGATTTCGCTTCATTCTCGGGTCGTTTCATGGTTTGTCTCCCATCAGTGTCATCAGTATTAAGCCTACAGATAGAAAGAGAGATTTAGTTTGGTGATCAAGAGAGAATTGTAAAGAGAGTACCGACATCTTCTCACAGAGCATTGCTTATGCAATCACGGGCTATGAAGCTAATAAGCAGATCAGTGCATAAGAATGTACACATGTGTACGGATGATTCCTCAGTTAGACATCATCCTGGATGGAAGAAATGTGTACATTCCGGAAGCTTATAGTTGATTTTTTAATGTTACCGTTTTTTGATTGTTACTATCTCGACTACATAGAGGGAAAATTGCGTACACTCGGGACTTAATTGACTTTGGTGTAGCAATCATATCTGCACTTTCCTGGAGGGAGAAATTGTTTCACATCAAGACGCACAACAAATGTCACGTTGATCGGGCTTTAATAAAATATGCCGAGATTAGTCCGAAGAGATGATTAGTGCTTCAACCTTGTTACTTGGAGTTCCACGGTTGTCGACTTCGGTAAAGTGGATAAAATGTGTACTTTGGCTGAATTCAATCAAGACTGGATGCTTCCTAAGTGAGAAAGACGATGTTTGTATATCATCCCTCCCTTAAGATCGGATGTACAATTCTTATCAATCCAAAGGTGTGTGCTGTTATGGGAGGGAGCTGAAGAAGTTCAGAGCATAATTCATATCAAAGCCGAAGTATTCGGATAAGAGAACTTCAAGGATGACAAATGAGATGCAGATTCTGATAAACTTCGACATGACCAGAAGTGCAAGAATATGAACATTCTCAAGACATGCAGCTAATTCAGAAACTTCGTGATGACCAAAAAGTGTAGAAGAAAGATTTTTGAAGTCATGTCAGGAAGTTATGCAAAAAATCCAATCAAGACCGGGTTCGGTAGAGAAAACTTCTATGTCATCCTCAGCATTTCGTTCGTCTACAAGCTGAAGAAATAAAGCTGGAGTATTCAAGTAGATCGTCAAAGATATTCTCAAGGAATACTAGACTTCATTCTTATCATTTTTCTTTATTTTGCTTGTAGGGAACATTGTAACCAATTCACGTGTGAACCGCCATCTTGGAGGGAGATTTTACTCACTTTTAGTGAAGCTGGCGTCTTACACGTGAATTGGATTAGTTTTGGACACTGCGTGTTACGCAGGGGTCTTTTATGTTAACTAGGAATAGTTAGCTTTTTCTTTTTGTATAAATACCACCTCATGGCTCTCCATGAGGGGTGATGTTCATTTTCTTTTTTCCTTAAAAAAATCTTTCATCATTTTGTGTTCAATCCCGCTTCATGCTCTACTTTCTCTCACTAAAACTACACAATGATCCATCTAGTTTATTTTGATCAACCAAGACCTCCCGAAAAGGTGTTTTTGTTCCTTGTCAGGTCTTTGGTGAGTACACGCACGAATACGTCGTATTTTCCTTGATGGATACGGCCTATTAATCTTCAGAATAGTAATCTTCAAAATATCTTCATTTAAGCTCCAGAATGCGCACCTTTTGCTAACTTTCACCAATTACTCCATAATTACTGCAATTATCAAATATAAACGAATAAGTAACAATCATTGCCAATACTATAAGAAAATGGGTTAATAACATAGGATAAATGATGCTATGAAATAGATGTTATTTGTTGTCATCATCTACCAAAGGCATATTTCTTGGTTACCCACCTAATAGTAAAACATATTTAATTCTTAATAAAAAACATGAGGGTCGAAGAATCTCTAAATGTGAGATTCGACGAAAGTCCACCTCCTAAGTCATCACCTTTAGTAGATGATGATATACTTAAAAGTGAAATCATAGAAAACTAAGAAAAAGACTTGGAAATCAAGGAAAATGAACCATTAAAGAAAGAAATTCTTAACATCAAAGAAACCAAAGACCATCCCATAGATTCGTACAATAGGTAATCTGTTAGGTTCATAAAAAGTGCGATTATGTGGTTTAATTATATTTAGTCATTAGTCTTTATTTTGTTAAGAATGAAAGTAGCTTGTAATAAGGTATATTATGCTAAAAGAAAGAAATAGCATAAATACCAAAGTTTAGGGAACTGAGAAGTGAAACATTAGAAAAAAATAAAGGAAGGAACTCCTCCCTCTTCCTATAAGATACCCCTTCTAATCAACATTAGAAAGGGAAAAGGCCTTAATAATCTTTTCCATTTTCCTCCATTTTTATAACATTTGAAAATTAAAATACTTGCCATCAGTCTACTATTCTCATCTAAGTATCATTGAATGATTCATGTATAATTCAAGATAAACAGACATAACCAGAGTATCATATGCCATTAGAGAATTAGAGTAATTTGATTTGTGGATTGTTACACGTCCGAGTACCATACAATGTAATTCGGAGGATTCAATTGAAATTTTTGATCTTTTGATTTGTATTTTGGTAGCCATTTCGAGTAATTGAACATTATCGAGGTATCTAATTGAATATGACGTTACGAATTACTATGATTTTAGCATTCTAGAAATGTTTTAACCATTCTCCTGGAAAAGGGGTTTTAGTATTCTCGGATCATTTCTTTACATTTTCGGATGTTTGAGTATCACTATTAGTTTAATTTCGATAGAAAAGTGTTGTAATAGATATATACGCATTTTCGGTTCTATCCAAAAACGTATATTAGGTGGTTATTCATAAACTTGGTTGTCTATCTAGTTTCATAAGTATTCACACTTTTTTGGTTTTATCGAAAAGTGTGAAAAATGATTTAGTGATTTAATCTCGGAAATTAGCTTATAAAGTGTTAAAACATCACAATTTTCACGGTTTCATCGTGAATTGTGTTTTCGAAATACAAATTCGGCCATTGTTAAACGTGTAAATCAAATTCGGTTCTATCGAGTTTGATGTTATAAGAGTTTTGGATTATTCAGTCATCATAAAGTTCAGTTTTATCGAGTTTGTGGTTATTGTTAAGCCATAATCAAAGGATTTTTCAAATCTCGGTTCTATCGAGTTTGATTAAATCGATTTTTTTGACTAAAACAAGATAATCGATTTATGGGATTAAGTGGATTTCCGAGTTTAATACGTTTTTACTGTTACCCACCAAGAGTTTATGGGGGGGGGGGGGGGGGGGGGGGGGGGGGGGGGGGGGGGGGGGGGGGGGGCTAGTCATTGGGTCCGAGTTTTAGTATTGTCCGATACTGGTTTAAACAACCCTGACCGCGATTTCAAACTTTATGTTATCCGAGAACCAGTGTTAGTCCGAAATTGACAACAGTCACCCGTTAGTTTTGGGATTTTTCTCACAAATATCACTCATTTTCGTCTACAAAGATCCAATCTTTGAATCATACGTAATGTCGACATCCAAAACATATCAACAATCTCTCGCTGATGTCGGTTCTGAGACTAGGCCTCCCATGCTTGAAAGGGGTAGTTATATACCATGGGCAAGTAGATTTAGACGATACATAAATCGAAAGAGAGAAAACCGAAAGTGGCTTAACAAAGCACTTGATGAAGGTCCTTATCAGTTTCAAATGTTTGTTCCTACTGGTTTGACATTACCGACACTACAGACTGCAGAGGATTTACAAGGTGATGAATTATTGCACTATGATGCTGAAATTGAGCTCATGAATCTGATTCTACTTTCTATTCCAAATGAAATTTACAACTCAGTGGTTGCTTGCACTACGACCAAGGAAATTTGGAAAAGATTTGAACGTCTGATGAGGGGCACTATACAAAACCAAGTTGACAGAGAAACTCGTTTTACGAACGAATTTGATCAGTTTGTTGCTGAACCAGGGGAAGCACTTGTTTCTGTCTACAACCGCTTTGCTCAACAAGTATAAATTGAAAAACATAAACAAGCACTCAACGATAAATCGAGAAATCGAGATAAAAAATACCAAACATTTAGATCTTCATAATAATGGCTAATACCCGAAGGTATTAGCCTTCAAACGTCATAATAAATACAAGAGAAATTATGTAGCCAAAGTAAACTAACCGAGTTAACGAATGATACCAAAAACTGAACGATTACTAAAGTATAAGGAATTACACGTTGTCTCCTATGGAATTAAATACGTTGCTCGACCTCTTCTGCTCTTTTTCTCTTCTGAAAATCGACTTTTGTGGTTTAGGTATCGAGAATATGATTTAGCACACTTAAAACTCGCTTTTAAGTTTTCTATTTATAAGGTCTGGAAGTCGGTTGGATACGGCGTATCCAAGAGTTAGATACGGCGTATTGGGGATTTCTTAGAGTAGGGACCACGCTTGATATCTTTCAGAATGTTATATTGATTCCATATCTTGAATACTGCGTATTGGTTCTCTTTGGATACGGCGTATTGATCTTTATTCCTCTGTGGTATTTGGTGAGTGCGGGCATGGATACGCCGTATCTTCCTTAATGGATACGGCGTATTGATCTTCAGAATAGTAATCTTCAAAATATCTTCATTTAAGCTCCAGAATGCACGTCTTTTGCTAACTTTCATCAATTACTCCATAATTACTGCAATTCTCAAATATAAACGATTAAGTAACAATTCTTTGCAATAACTATACAAAATGGGTTAATAACATGGGATAAATGATGCTATAAAATAGATGTTATTTGATGTCATCAAATATCCCCCCACTTGAATCCTACTTCTCCTTAAGTAGCCTTTAGAAGTTTATAAAAAATGTATCCCAAAGGATATTTTCTATTAAAGCACTTTTTTGATCTATTACAAGTACACAACCAAACACCTCACAAAATAGGAAGATGAAAGACCACTCAAATCACTCAAACTAATTTATGTGGTAACATGTAACTAATTCGCTAAATTGCTCGGTCGTGATGAGTATTCTATCATAAGCTTGGCAATGATACACATCTCCACCGCTAAAGCTAAGGAGTAACAAGTTTATAAAGGTAAATATGGGTTTTTGTATGGAAAGGCGTACGGTTAATCATTCTACAATCTTTCACCAGAAGTACCACTCCAACAAAGGCACGAAGCACACACCAGACACACCCGGGATGCCGAGATAGACATGTGTGTTCGATCACATCCCCGTTCGAATTTAACCAATGGTTAGGACGAAGAATGATATAAGGTAGGAACCTTCTAACTTTCACCAAAAGTCATAAACCAACGAGGTACAAGACATGCATACATGGCCGTAACGACGGAATAGACATGCATGTTCGTATGAATCCTCATTCGTGTAAAACCAGCGGCTAATCATTAGGTGAGAGGGAAGTAAATTGTTGTTAAATAAAATCAAGAAACAAATAGATTAAGACTTAAGATACAAGTTGCTAGACACTTTTTCCCGACCGTTTACCATGATAAAGACACAACTATTTACAACGTCTTGATCATCGATCAAAAACAACAACCTAAGTTGGCGTTCCCATAACGGTCAACTTCCCAATCATCCCAAAACTTTACATACTCTACAAGGCAAGTGGCGGTATCTTCCACTTTGTATAATACTTTACATCGTTGATTTTTTTAGACGTATCAACGAATAATCGATCATTCGTGTAATTCCTTCAGTAGTTGTGAAACGATTATCTTCAAACTTTCTTTCTCTTTTTGTATTTTTCTTATTTTTTTGTTATTTTTTTGCTAATTGTACTTCAAATCTCGGTGTAGTTTTACCATCTTCACGATCATAATAATTCTGGGTAATTTCTTCGATAGTACCTTCGTCTTTGGATTCACCAATAATTGTGACGGTAGTAAAATCACATGAGCTTTTACTACTAATATACATTCCCATTTGCAATGCGCAAATTTTCAATCACACCAAAGATAGAAAATGACACAAGACTCGGGAAATACAAACTTTTTACACTTTAAGAAACTACAACTATAACTTCAACATAATCTAACAGGTAGGTTTTTACGGTGTCAAGGGTTGGTAACAAACAAATAGTTGGTGTAAATTCCCTAAAGATGGCTCTACTGGTTGTTCTAGTGATCATCACTCTAAAGAAAAGAGTGGAAATAGGTTTAAAACGGGAGGTTAACTAACTGGTGTAGTTTAGTTAAATAAGCAACAGTAAAGGCTGATTTGGTGTAATCCAAAATTTTTACAAATTTAAAAAACAAGTTACCACCCACATCTGAATCCATAGTACTTATCAGTGTGGGTCTCGATGTACAAAAAAAAGTACATTGTGGATTTATCGACGTCGTCAATGACTTGAAAACACGGGGTGTTATAAAATATTTAGAAACGGAAAGGTTAAATCCTCACAATATTCTAACAAGGGTTATTGTGTGCGGGTTATGTATCAAGTAATTTTACAAAAGTATGCTTGAAAATTATTTGAATTTAAGCATAATTTAAGTTTTTTATTGTGAAAAATAGGACAAGTAAACATTCTAATTCCATCCCCCCACTTGAATTATACAACGTTCTTGTTGTATATATAAAACATTAAATACAGGAATTAAAAAGAATTAGAATGAGAAACTCCCCTAATATTTGCTCGGTAGATTCTCCAAGTTGTGTTTATGAGCAAGATTGTGTGCTAAAAAAGCGTCTGAATCCTAGCACGAACAACACACACATAGAATTCCATAAAATATGCATTCCACCAACTTCGTCGATATTTCTTTCTTGAGGTCATGTGTAAAATATAGGAAGAACAAGTGCATTCCTATCTTGGTGCCTACGGTTAATTTAAACTAAACTAAACGAACTAATTACGAGTCAGACTGTTAGATACGGCGTATCAGGTTAATGAATACGCCGTATTCAAAATCTGACAATAATGTTTCTAAATTGCAATAAAATAAAGACTAATAACGTCCAATACGCCGTATGGTATGGAGCGGATACGCCGTATTGATGTCTAGGAAGACAGACTCGATAACAAAATTAAATAACAATCCGGGTTGTCTCCCGGGAAGCACTTTTGTTTACAGCGAAGTCTTTAAGTTAGACTTTTCTTCAGCTTCCACTTTATTTGGTGCGCGTCACCATCCATCCTTCGTCCATAATCTAAAAGATTTCTTGGTAAGCTTGGCATGCCTCTTTTCTTATAATAGTAAGATCGTCGTATTCGTCTTCTTTTACAGCAACATACTCTTCATCATCATTAAATGAATATTTGATCATCATATATCTACTTATATTACACACCGGTTGCTCTTGAATTTCACATAATTCGTCACTCTTATTATGTTCATGATTTATCTCATAAGCATCATCGTAGTTTGTATAAGTATTCCACTGTCTCTTTTGTTCATAACATGACTCATCATCTTCTTTGATAGATCCTTCCATGATAGCTTTGTTTCTTAAAGCCTCATCCTTTAATTTACAATCCTCCAAAGCTTCGTACCACTCGTAATCCTGATAATGGAGTTGGTTTCCAATTATGTAAGCCCCGAGTAAATTTACTCCATTACAGTATCCATCATCCTTCCAACCACATGTTGGCCATTCTGAACATCCAGTCTTATAATTGAAAGGCTTGCAAGTATGTTTAACTGGTGTGGGTTTGGTCTAAATTCCAGCGTCAGTCTATGGTGGTACATCCTTATTCCATTCGTAGATCCAGTCGTCTTTGTAATCTTCATAGGTCTTAAACCCTATAATATCCTTTGTAAGTAAGTCCGGATCTACCTTGAGAAGGTAGTTAAATTCATTAAATGCTGAACAGAGAGGTGTCTCGTAGTCAAATATATTAGTGTCGATCCTAAAGACTTCAGCAATTTCATCATCATTATCAGAAGATTCCTCATCAGTGAGCTCTACTTCATCATCTCCTCTGATCCAGTAAATCCATAATGCTTTCATAGTATAATGATCCATTGTCTTATAGTTGAAAATTTTTGATCTCAACCATTCAATAAATGCAACATCAGACGGATCATATCCTATATCATCATCAGCTTCTTGTTCTGAGTCATTATCCATTTTTGAGTCACATGGGATGTTAGCAATTTTAACTTCATATGTGAATAAATCATCGTCCATTTTGCTTAATCGACTGACTTCATCGTTGAAAACTTCAAGTGATGCATCGCAAGTGAGCGGAACATCTTCGACCTTAACGTCCTTAATTTTCTCGAACTCTCCTTTGATAACCTTTGTCATTCTTACTGAAAAATATCCAGAAGATTATCAGTAGAACCAGCGGAGAAAGGTATATAAAAAATTTGGGCCTTAAGTTCGAGTATGGAAAAGAATTTTATCAGATGACCGATACGCCGTATCCAATGGAAGTGGATACGCCGTATTAATCAGTTGGGATGGATACGCTGTATTGGACAGAAAACTGGATACGCCGTATCCGATGGAAGTGGATACGCCGTATTCAATTGTCGACCAGAACAGTGTATTTAAGATAAACAATTTAAATGCGCAAACAATTAAACACACAAATATATACAAGCAAACAATTAAATACAAATATACAAATATTACAGAATATACAAGAATATACACTAATCTAAATTACACTAATCCTACGGGTTAGATCTAATCTAATGTTAAAAACCAAAATATCAAATAAAAATCAAGATTAATTTTCACTCCCCGGCAACGGCGCCAAAAACTTGATGTGTTGTCGTTGTATGGTATATTTAAGATGATTCAAGTTTTAAATTTATATTTTGCCGACTAAACCAAAAACAACACTTTAACGGGCAGTGTACCCGATCAGTAGTAGTTTTGTGGTAAGTAGGGTGTCGAACACTTGAAGCGAGGTTAAATCTATCAATTTAATTAATATCTTGGTTATCTAATCTATGTTAATTCTATTCTATTCTAAACCTATGTTAAACCTATGTCAGTCTAAATCCTAATTCTAACAGGAAAATGGGGTTTTCAGCCTGAGAGACTGGCACGGTTTGGTTGGTGTCTATAATCAATTCAAGGCACTTTTACCCACGCAAGCTAATTAACAAAAGATAAAAGAGTGGTCGAACCTTATATAAGAAAACTGTATTAACCATTATTAATCTGATTAGAACGTTGGTTTATTTATTTAGTGCAATGATTTCTTCTCTTGAGGTGGCATATCATTCTTAAGACTTAGGTGTTACATCATCCTAAGACCTAGACACAATAATTTTGTCACAATTAAAGCATCCGCATAAAGCATCCTTATTTGCTTATTATAATCTATCTTAGGGATTAAAGCAATGGTGATCTTGTTAAACCCTAGCTCATAGAGACTTTACCCACTTACCACTTAATGGCAGTTTATACACTAGTAGTCCACTTGTCCAACTATCCAATGGAATCAGAACGTTACTTGTTGAATTATCTAGGTCACCTGCTAGTCAACACGATCAATAAACCATTGGCAATATCCAATTAACTAGTTAAGCCCGAAGCGTATCCTAGACACAGACTTAGAAGGACAATATTTGTGTAACTATGATTCTAGATGTATAAATCACTATATGGAGAGCTATCCCGGACTCTAGATCTACTTGGTCCGCTTCACTAGATCTAGTTGAATGATAGGTCGCATACAAAAGCGCGTAAACAAGTATAAATTGATAAACATAAACAAGCACTCAACGATAAATCAAGAAATCAAGATAAACAAATACCAAACATTCAGATCTTCATAATAATGGCTAATACCCGAAGGTATTAGCCTTCAAACGTCATAATAAATACAAGAGTAATTATTTAGCCAAGGTAAACTAACCGAGTTAACGAATGATACCAAAAACTAAACGATTACTAAAGTATATGGAATTACACATTGTCTTCTATGGAATTGAATACGTTGCTCGACCTCTTCTGCTCTTTTTCTCCTCTAAAAATTGACTTTTGTGGTTTAGGTATCGAGAATATGATTTAGCACACTTAAAACTCGTTTTTGAGTTTTGTATTTATAGGGTCTGGAAGTCGGTTGGATACGGCGTATCCAAGAGTTGGATACGGCGTATTGGGGATTTCTTGGAGTAGGGACCACGCTTGATATCTTCCAGAATATTATATTGATTCCATATCTTGAATACGGCGTATTGAGTCCTCTGGATATGGCGTATTGATCTTTATTCCTGAGTGGTCTTTGGTAAGTGCAGGCACGGATACTCCGTATCTTCCTTAATGGATACGGCGTATTGGTCTTCAGAATAGTAATCTTCAAAATGTCTTCATTTAAGCTCCAGAATGCACGCCTTTTGCTAACTTTCACCAATTACTCAATAATTACTACAATTCTTAAATATAAATGATTAAGTAACAATTCTTTGCAATAACTATACAAAATAGGTTAATAACATAGAATAAATGATGCTATAAAATAGACGTTATTTGATGTCATCAAATATCCCCCCACTTGAATCCTACTTGTCCTCAAGTAGCCTTTAGAAGTTTAAAAAAATGTATCCCTAATGATATTTTCCGTTAAAGCACTTATTTAATCTATTACAAGTACACAACCAAACACCTCACGAAATAAGAAGATGAAAACACTCAAATCACTCAACTAATCTATGTGGTAACATGTAATTAATTCGCTCAATTGCTCGGTCGTGACGAGTATTCTATCATAAGCTTGGCAAGGATACACATCTCCACCACTAAAGCTAAAGAGTAACAAGTTTATAAAGGTAAATATGGGTTTTTGTATGGAAAGGCGTACGGTTTGATCATTCTATAATCTTTCACCAGAAGTACCACTCTAACAAGGCAGCTGAAGCATACGTACACACCCGAAACACCGGGATAGACATGTGTGTTCGATCATATCCCCATTCGAATTTAACCAACAGTTAGGATGAATAATGATATAGGTTAGGAACCTTCTAACTTTCACCAAAAGTCATAAACCAAAAAGGTACAAGGCATGCGTACACACCCGAAATGCCAGGATAGACATGCATGTTCGTATGAATCCTCGTTCACGTAAAACCAGCGGCTAATCATCAGGTGAGAGGGAAGTAAATTGTTGTTAAATAAAAATCAAGAAACAAATAGATTAAGACTTAATATACAAGTTGCTAGACACTTATTTCCCGACCGTTATCATGATAAAGACACAACTATTTACAGCCTCTTGATCATAGATCAAAAACAACAATCTAAATTAGCGGTTCCGTAACGTTCAACTTCCCAATCTTCCCAAAACTTTACATACTCTACAAGGCAAGTGGCAATATCTTCTACTTTGTATAATACTCTACATCGTTGATTTTTAGACGTATCAATGAATAATCGATCCTTCATGTAATTCCTTCTGTAATTGCGAAACGATTATCTTCAAACTCTTTATTTTTCTTCTCATTTTTTTGATTTTTTTTTGCTACCTATTCTTCAAATCTCCGTGTAGTTTCACCATCTTCACAATCATAATAATTCTGAATAATTTATTCGATAGTTCCTTCGTCTTCGGATTCACCAATAATTGCGATGGTAGTAAAATCACATGAGCTTTAACTACTAATATACATTCCCATTTGCAATGTGAAAATTTCCAACCGCACCAAAAATAGAAAATGACACAAGACTCAGGAAATACAAACTTTACACTTTAAGCAACTAGCAACTATAAATTAAACTTAATCTAACATGGTAGGTTAAGGTGTAAGGGTGTAACGAAACAAATAGTTGGTGTAAATTCCTAAAGGATTGGCTCTATGGGTTGTTTTAGTAGATCATCACTCTAAAGATGAGAGTGAAAAGGGTTTAAACGGGTGGTTAACTAACCAGTGTAGTTAGTTAATAAGTAACATGTAAAGGCGATTTAGGTGTAATCCTAAAATTTACCAATTTAAACAAGTTACTGCATCTAAATCCATAGTACTTATCATTGTAGTCTCGAGTGATATACCAAGCCAAGTTCTAAAGTCTACAACATCACTGGCACACTCATATTTTGTGGAATTTGGGTAAACATTTGGAAACGGAAAGGTTAAATCCTCATAATTATCTAACAAGGGTTATTGTGTGCGGGTTATGTATCATGTAATTTCACAAAAGTAGGCTTGAAATTTTTTTAAATTTGAGCATAATTTAAGCATTTTAGTGTGAAGATTAGGACAAGTAAACATTATAATTCCATCCCCCCACTTGAATTATACAACATCCTCGTAGTATATATAAAACATTAAATACGGGAATTTAAAAAGACTTAGAATGAGAAACTCCCCTGATATTTGCTTGGTAGATTCTCTAATTTGTGTTTATGAGCAAGATCGTGTGCTGAAAAAGTGTCCGAATCCTAGCACGAACAACATACACATAAAATTCCAGAAAATATGCATTCCACCAACTTCGTCGATATTTTTTTTCTCGAGGTCCTGTATAAAATATAGGAAGAACATGTGTATTCCTATATTGGTACCTACGGTTAATTTAAACTAAACTAAACAAAATAAATACGGGTCAGCTGGTGGATACGGGGTATCAGTTTTGGTGAATTACACACGTTACTTACAAATCTGACAATTATATTTTATAGTGCATTGAATAAAGACTGATAAACGTCAAGACAATCTTACCGCCGTATTGTATGGAGCAGATACGCCGTATTGATGTCTGGGAAGATAGACTCGATAAAATTAAATAACAAATCGGGTTGTCTCCCGGGAAGCACTTTTGTTTACAGTGAAGTCTTTAAGTTAGAATTTTCTTCAGCTTCCTCTTTACATTGTATCATCATTCAATTCAATCACTTCTTTCTCTTCCTCATTATTATATCCATCGTGATACTTTTTCAATCTTTGTCCATTGACTTTAAAACTGATTCCGTTTTTATCGATAATTTCCACGGTTCCATATGGATGTACAGTTTTCACCACATTCAGGTCGTACCGCTTTAATTTAAGCTTTCCTTGATGCATTTTAAACCTAGAGTTAAATAAAAATACTTTATCTCCTGCTTTGAAATCTTTATCCCCTCGAAGCCTAGAGTCATGACATCTCTTAGTTCGTTCTTTGTAGATTCAGGTGTTTTCATAAGCTTCATCTCTTAGCTCTATTAATTCATTAAGTTCTATGAAACGGTTTTTTGCAGTAGCGGTGAGATCCATATTACATTGTTTCAATTCCCAATATGCTTTATGTTCGATCTTTACAAGTAGGTGACAAGCTTTTCCATAAACCAATCTGAAAGGGGTGCATCCAGTGGGTGTTTTGTAAGCAGTTCTGAATGCCCATAATGCGTCATCAAGCTATTCTGACCAATTCTTTGGGTTATACCCAACCGATCTTTCCAGAATACATTTTATAGCTTTATTGGTTACTTTAGTCTGTTCGTTTATTTGAGGGTGATATGTAGTAGATAATCTATGAGTCACTCTTTATTTCTGCAAGGCTTTTTCTAATTGAGAGTTACAAAAATGCGTCAACTCGGATCACTATTATAGGCTTTAGGAATCTCGAATCTTGCAAATAGCCTTCTTAAAAACCTAATCACAATGCGAGCATCGTTTGTAGGAAGAGCTTGAGCTTCCACCCATTTTAAAACGTAATCTACTGATACTAATATATATTTATTCCCCTTTGAGTTCAGAAAAGGCCCCATAAAGTCTAGTCCCCATATATCAAATACGTCACATACCTGAATGTTGTTTTGTGGCATCTCACTTCTTGATGATATGTTTCCTGATCTCTGACATGCATTGTACCTCATCACATAATCTTTAGCATCTTTAAAAATTCTAGGCTAATAAAATCCATATTCGTAGACTTTCCTTCCAGTAATTGACTCACTACGATGTCCCCCAGTTGGTCTAGAATGACAATGTCTTAAGATTTCAAGGATTTCGTTCCCAACATACACTATTTTTCATTACATTATCCGAGCATCGCTTGAATGCATATGGTTCGTCCCAAAAATAATTCTTAACTTGAGAGAAAACATTCTTCTTCTTTTTTCAGGTGTCTAATTTGGGGGTACAATCTTTCCAACAATATAGTTAACATAATCAGCATACCATGGTTCATCGTTATTGAGCTCGGCTTTCAATATTATAAGATGCTCGTCGGGAAATTCATTAGTTATTTCCTCTTCTGTGAAAGTTCCTATATCAGGGGTTCTCAGTCTTGACAAATGATTTGCAACTAAATTTTTTGACCCTTTTTATCCTTAATCTCAATGTCAAATCCTTAGAGAAGTAGAACCCACCTAATAAGTCTTGGTTTCACGTCTTCTTTGCTGAACAAATACTTCAAGGCAGAATGATCAGTGTAGACTACAGTTTTTGATAAGATAAGATATTGACGAAACTTATTAAAAGAGAAAACAACTGCGAGAAGTTCTTTTTTGGTGGTGGTATAATGTTCTTGGGCATTATTCAAAGTTTTGCTGGCATAATAAATCGGCTTGAATTTTCCATCAATTCGTTGCCCTAAAACAGCTACAACAGCAAAATCACTAGCGTCACACATTAATTTAAATGGTGCGTTCCAATCGGGAGATATGATGATAGGTGCAGTGGTCAGTTTTTCTTTCAAAATGTTAAATGTCTTTTTGCAATCATCAAAAAAATTAAACTTCGCGTCTTTCATCAGAAGCTGGGTCATTGGTTTATAGATCATGGAGAAGTCTTTTATAAACCTTGGTAAAAATCCAGCATGCCCAGAAAAACTTCTAACTCCTTTTACATTAGTCGGTATGGTAATTTAGCAATCACATCGATTTTGGCTCTATCAACTTCGATTCCTGCTCCAGAAATTTTGTGTCCTAAGACTATCCCCTCTTTTACCATAAAATGGCATTTTTCCCAATTTAGCACAAGGTTGGTTTCTTCACATCTAGCAAGCATTCTATCTAAGTTAGCTAGATTAAACACAATAAAAAGAATCTCACCAAACGCTGGGAAGTCTGTCTGAAAACCTCCATAAAGTCTTCCACCATGTCGTGGAAGATTGCCGTCATGCATCTTTGAAAAGTGGCAGCAGCATTACATAATCGAAACGGCATTCGTCGGTAAGCGAAAGTCCTATAAGGACAGGTGAAGGTAGTATTTTCTTGATCCTCCGGAGCGATTGGTATTAGGAAGAATCCTGAAAATCCATCAAGATTATTGTAGTTTCATTCTCCACATAAAATGTTTCTAACATTTGGTCAATGAAAGGAAGGGGAAAATGGTCTTTTTGAGTTGCATCATTAAGTTTACGGTAATCAATGCATACCCTCCATCCAGTAACTATTCGGGAAGGGATTAATTCATTATTATCATTCAAAACTACAATCATCCCTCCCCTTTTTTGGCACAACATGAATAGGGCTAACCCATGAACTATCTAAAATTAGATAAATTAGCCCGGAATCAAGTAGTTTCACAATTTTGTTTTTCACATAATTTTGGACTTTTGGATTTAGACGTCTTTGGGGTTGGATGACCGGTTTATAGTCATCTTTCATCAGAATCTTGTGTGTACAGTATGACAGACTAATTCCCTTAATGTCTAATCATTTTCCAAGCAATTGCTCCTTTTCGTCTTTCCAATACTCGTAGAAGCGAAATTTTCTCTTTTTCGGACAATTCGGATGAGATAATAATGGGAAAGGATTTGTCTCCGTTAAGATATGCATATTCTAAGTGTTAGGGCAAATTCTTCAACTTAGGTTTCTTCTCATCGATCTCGTTAGCACTGGCTGAATAAAGGTGTTCGCTTTTAACATCATTGCCATTTATAGTTCCCTGCATAACTGGATATGGCGTATTAATAGAGTTGATACGCCGTATCGAGTTTTCTGAATCAGACCTATTCTTTTCATCGCTACTGGTAGATCCACAGCATTCTAGGTCTGATTGATCAATAGATTTTTCCAGTCCCCTTGATAAAAACGAGTCAGGCTCTTTATTTGCCAGCAATTCCTGAGCTTCTTCGTTGATTGTGTCATCCAAATCATCAATCCCATAACATTCATCATCTTCAGTAGTTGGCCTTTTGATTGATTGGTCTACGTCAAAGACTACTTCATCATCCCCCACTCTTAGTGTTATCTTCTTATTAAATACGCCACTCATGGCTCTAGCGGTTGCCAAAAATGTCTTCTTAAAATTGTAGGAACTCTTGAATCTTTGGGCATATCTAGGATGACAAAATCTATAAGAAGGATGAATTTATCTACTTTAATCAGTACGTTTTTTATTATTCCTCTCGGATATTGGATCGACCTATCCGCAAGTTCCAAACTCATTCTAGTAGCCTTTGGTTCTCCCAAACTAAGTTTCTTGTACATCGTGTATGGTATTAAGTTTATGCGAGTCTCCTTATCTGACAATGCATTATCAATGTGTAATTGGCCAATGTCACAAGGAATAGTAAAACTCCCTAGGTCTTTCTCCTTTGATGGAAGCTTGTTTAGTAATATGGCAGAGCATGTTTCGTTTATAATGATTTTGCAAGCCTCTTCCAGTCTGGCCTTGTTGGTTAGCAAACCTTTCAGAAATTTGGCATACTTCGGCATTTAACCAATGCTTCGATGAAAGGCAAGTTGATGTGGAGTTGCTTTAAATTTTCCAGGAATTTCTTCTGTTGAGCCTTTTCTTTTTCTTTTCTCAATCTTCTAGGGAAAGGTACTGGTGGTGTTTGTACTTCATTTGATGGTTGAACGACAGGTTCACTAGTCGTCTGAGGTTGATCATTAGTGAGGACTTTGTTTGATCCGACTGGCTTTTCGGGTTCAACTGTTGCAAGTTCTTTTGGCAGCACATTGGTGTCATTATCATGAACATCTTGAGTCGTAGTTTTTTCACCTCTACTAGTCACTCCTTTCACATCGTAATCTACCATCAGAACGTTCTTAATTTCTTTTAATAACTCTTGTACCCCAAATCTGAGCTCAATTAGTGAATTATTCCTTTCTTTAAACAAGAGTTCGTTTTTAGTTTGGAAGTCATAAATGAATGCCCTCATCTCCTCGTGTTCTCGTTTTCCTTCGTCAATGAACTTGTTTAACATCTCCTCCATTGTCAGGCTTCTTTCAGGGTAGTTAAAATGATATGGACAGAGTCTAGATTCTGTTCTTGAAAAGTAAGACATGATGCAAAGTAAAGCTATTCTAGAAAAATAGATTTGTAAGGAAAATAATAAATACTCCGTATTCAAAGAGGCGAATATGTCGTATAACCGATCAGAGTGGATACGCCATATCTAATGGACGTAGATACGCCGTATCGTACTAACAAAATAGGAAAACGATTAAAACAAACAATTAAATACGCAGAATAATATACTAATCTAAATTACACTAATCCTAAGGGTTAGATCTAATAATATGTTAAAAACCAAAATATTAAATAAAAACCAAGATTAATTTTTACTCCTCGGCAACGGCGCCAAAAAATTGATGTGCTGTCAATGTATGGTATATTTAAGATGATTCAAGTTTTAAATTTATATTTTGCCGACAAAACCAAAAACAACACTTTAACGGGCAGTGTACCTGATCGGTAGTAGTTTCGTAGAAAGTAGGGTGTCGAACACTTGAAAGGCAGGTTAATCTATCAATTTAATTAATATCTTGGTTATCTAATCTATGTTAATTCTATTTTATTCTAAACCTATGTTAAACCTATGTCAGTCTAAATCCTAATTCAAACGGGAAAATAGGGGTTTACAGCCTGAGAGACTGGCACGGTTTGGTTGGTGTTTATAATTAATTCAAGGCACTTTAACCCACGTAAGCTAATTAACAAAATATGAAAGAGCGGTCAAACCTTATATAAGAAAACTGTATTAACCATTATTAATCCGATTAGAACGTTGGTTTGTTTATTTAGTGCAATGATTTCTTCTCTCGAGGTAGCATATCATTCGTAAGACCTTAGGCGTTACCATCATCTTAAGACTATACACATAAGTCTGTCACAATAAAGCATCAAGCATTTTAAAGATCCTTATTTGCTGATTATAATCTATCTTAAGGATTAAAGCAATGGTGATCTTGTTAAACCCTAGCTTATAGATACTTTCCCACTTACCGCTTAATGGCAATTTATACACTAGTAGTCTACTTGTCCAACTATCTAATGGAATCAGAACGTTACTTGTTGAATTATCTAGGTGCTTACTAGTCTATACGATCATAAATCATGGCTATATCCAATTAAAAATAGTTAAGCCGATGCGTATCCTAGACATAGACTTAGAAGGACAATATTTATGTAACTATTATTCTAGATGTATAAATTACTATATGGAGAGCTATCCCAGAATCTAGATCTACTTGGTCTGCTTCACTAGATCCAGTTGAATGATAGGTTGCATACAAAAGTGCGTAAACAAGTTTAAATTGATAAACATAAACAAGCACTCAACGATAAATCAAGAGATCGTGATAAACAAATACCAAACATTCAGATCTTCATAATAAATGGCTAATACTTGAAGGTATTAGCCTTCAAACGTCATAATAAATACAAGAGCAATTATTTAGACAGGTAAACTAACCGAGTTAACGAATGATACCAAAAACTAAACGATTACTAAAGTATATGGAATTACACGTTGTCTCCTATGGAATTGATAGCGTTGCTCGACCTCTTCTGCTCTTTTTCTCTTCTGAAAATCGACTTTTGTGGTTTAGGTATCGAGAATATGATTTAGCACACTTAAAACTCGTTTTTGAGTTTTCTATTTATAAGGTCTGGAAGTCGGTTGGATACAGCGTATCCAAGAGTTGGATACGGCGTATTGGGGATTTCTTGGAGTAGGGACCACGCTTGATATCTTCCAGAATATTATATTGATTCCATATCTTGAATACGGCGTATTAATTCTCTTTTTGTGGATACGACGTATTGATCTTTATTCCTCTGTGGTCTTTGGTGAGTGCAGGCACGGATACGCCGTATCTTCCTTGATGGATACGATGTATTGGTCTTCAGAATAGTAATCTTCAAAATATCTTCATTTAAGCTCCAGAATGCGCGCCTTTTGCTAACTTTCACCAATTACTCCATAATTACTGCAATTCTCAAATATAAACGATTAAGTAACAATTCTTTGCAATAACTATACAAAATGGGTTAATAACATAGGATAAATGATGCTATAAAATAGACGTTATTTTATGTCATCAAATAGACATGGGATACACATTTAATGGTTGTTAATATAAAAACACAAAACGAATAGTCAAGTAAAAGTCTAAGGTGTCCATTACGAGCTACTGTCCACCCATAGTCCAAGTCATTTGGTGCGAAAATCTGATCATATCGTCACAATAGGTTAGCTAATAATGAGATGTTGCGGAGCGTGCTAACCTATTCTTTACTCATTGGATGTCTTATAGTTGCACCATCCTCCAAAACACTAGGTGACTTATAGTTGCACCACCTTTATATTTGTTGGTTTTATAACACGTAACCAACATCAGGAGTTATTCACTAAAGTGGCTTATAGTTGCACCACTTTTTTATTTATATTTTTTATTTTTCTCCTGTACATAATAATACACCCCCACTTGAGATAAACAGTATCGAAAGTGATAGAACCAGGGGGTCTTTATATGATCAATAATATGTCATCAGTAATAGTGCCAATCTTTGAATTTCATTTTTCTGAACCATGGACTTAGGTAGCCATCAATTTCAACACATAGATATTTATAGACTACTATGTAGGCTAAGGTGAAATGGTGAAACGAAACATATATAATGGGGTAAAAACATAGATTGGATCAACATGGGTAATCTAGGGGTATCTTGCACGAATAATGAGTGCAACGAAAAGGTTTTATCATGGGAGGTCGACAGGTCAGAGTAACAAGTCGATAAACACACACATATATAGGCTATTTGGGTGAATTTTTAAATGTTGCCTTCTTGAACTATCTATTCCGGCTAATCAATTAGGTCTCGAAATAATGTACATGCCAAGTTCTAAAGTCTACAATACTACCGGCACACTCAATATTTTGGTATTTTTTGAATAATATGATGGTGACGGATTATTAGGCTTAATCTACCAAGTAATAATAAAGGTAAGTGCCTTTCGGCAAAGATTAATTATAGTTATTTAAGAAAAACATGTCAACATTTTTAAAATTGGCATAATTTTCAAAGAAAACTAGAAAATCGAAGGTAAAACATATGTTAAGTATTAATTCTACTCCCATCCCCCCCACTTAAATTGTACAATATCCCTATTGTACATTAAGGAAATTAGGAAATTAAAAAGAAGAGTAGAATTGGACAAGAAAAACTCCTGGAGCATTGCTTCAAGATTTGATATTGGCAAAAATCTTTAAGATTATTTCAGTCTTCGAGCAAACTCTTTATCCCAGGTGATCACAAAAACAAACCAAAGCATAAAATCGTTCTACAAGAATTATGAAGTGTACAGGAAATACAAACCTAACTCACTTTCGTAGGAATCACGGTTTCATTTAGCATATGTAACAAGCCTTTTAAACCACTTGACGGCCCACTTTAAAAGGAGGTTACGGCGTAACCTTGGTGGTTACGCCGTAATCATGTGGGTATAAAAATTTTAAGTTTTTAAAGTGTTATGGCGTAACCATGAAATGGATTACGTCGTAACTGAAATGGTTACGACGTAAACTTTAGTTGTTACGCCATAACTGCTGCAGATTTAAAAAATTTACCACATGATTATGGGTCGAACCGGTCTCGATAAATGCCTCCTAGCTGCTGGATCCTCTAAGGTGGTGTTTGTTTTTCATAAAGAGCCTCTTAATAGTCTCTTAATCTGACTCATTCAGACGCGCTTAGACATTTAGCTCATTAAGAGCGTTTGTTTTGTTTCTCTCGTTCAGACGCGGTCAGAGGCTGAAACATCTTAACCAACTAGATATGGATGGGGTGTCTTGATGCCTCTTAATGCCTCTTCACTCTTTATTCTTTTCTTTTCTTTAGTTTTTTTTGGTTTGTTTTTTCTCTTTGTTTTATGAGATATTTTTTTCTCTTCTTTTAATATTGATATTCCGTTAATGAAAATTAATCTTTTTTTTTGTTAAATAAATAATGCTCAAAATACTAATGATGAAGATGCTTAAACATTTTAAAGTTTTTCAAACAATAGTAATATATAACTAGTTTGTGAAATTAAATTGTGGCCCGTGTAATTTGTACGTGAGCTTAAATTTTTCATTAATAAGTATTTTAATTGTAAATTGACAATCTTAAGTATACCATCAAATTTTATTTTTCGCAATCTTATGATTGTAAAGTTAATTTTTAATTTTATTTTGAATGTTTTTTAAAACATCTTATTCTCACGTTGCACAACTATGTTAATTTTATGACTGAAATGCTCTATATAATTTTTAAACATGTTTATGTTTCGTAAGAATAAAACTGATTTTAAGAATACATTGATTTTAAGAATAGACTGATTTGTACTTTTATCGTTCAGACATTTAAAAAGCAAAAAACAAACAATATCATTTTATTCAGATTCAGACATTTACGCATCAGATTCAGATTCAGATGTGCGAATCAGATTCAGATTCAGAGCCTCTTAATAAACAAACAGCACCTAAAATAAAGTTGAAAACATACAAACCAACTAATATGCAGAATGAAAGATAGTCATGGGGTGCCTCCCATAAAGCGCTTGTTTTTGTTTGAGTCACGAGCTTGACTCCACCCTTATTTGCCAAGTAATAAGGTGTTCCTTCCCTCACTTGAGATTAAGTGCGAGTGAGAGTAGCAATGAACACCATGATTTGCTACTGGGTAGGGAATGACAAATTAGAACCATACTACTGCTGCTGATATTTCATTTCCCTTGATGATTGGCTCACTTAGTGTAGTAATTTCCGAATGAAAGTCTCACAATCATATGTTTTATAACAGGGTTATCATATTCCTTTTCGACAACCTTTGTAATATTAGAAAATTCCTCCTCGAATTTGTTTAATTGCTTGTTAGACATAGGATTTGTAGCCGGTGCTACATAATCGTCGTCAGGTGGTGTGATGTGAAACGTCTGATGGGTCAAAGGTTGCATTACGTATCATTTAGAGGAATATCATAATCCTGTTCCTTTTCCCTTACAATTTTATCCTTATCATGGACTGGTCCCAGTGGTATATATGGTTGCACTACTGGTTCAAGGTTAGGTAAAGTATGTATGGTAGGTATTAGAAATTGCCTCAACCTTTCTACATCCTTGCTTGTAATGTCCCAACCAACATCCATGTCCCCTTCTTCTTCCTGAGCTTTCGCATTATGAATTTCTTTAGGATTTCCAATCATGCGAACGGTTTCGCGAGTTCTATAAGGGCTACCCATTTGTTCCTTCAAATGTCCTAGAAATGGCGTAGGTGGTAAGTCACGAGGAACCGGCTCCTTCATGTTTTCCTTACCCATTGTCGTAATTTCCTTGACTTTTTCTCCTGTATTAGTGAGGACTTTATGGGTTAATTGATAAGCTTTTTCCTGTAGGTTATTTGTTGTAGTTTTAAGTGCCCTTATATTCGATTTCGTGTTTTCAAGGATCTTCCTTATCCTTTCATCATCCGTGGTCTATTTTTTAATTGTGACTTCGCAAAATTTGATGATGGTTTCTTCCAAGGATTCCATATATCTGCTATGCTGGATTTCCTCGTCCTCTTTTTTGAGAGGGTACTCCTTGTTTAGATGTTCCTCTTTGAAATTTTCATGAATGGAATTAACGTTGTCCAGGAATTCATTGATTCTTTCCCTAGTGGTTGTTTCATCATACCAGTTATGCTAATGGTCTAACTTGACTTGTATTGATTCTAGGACTTGTGTTGGTGTCATAAGAGGAATGAACCTGTTAGAGTCGATAATTTTGCAGGTGGAGATGTCTAATCTAATGTAGAAGATATGAACCTTCTATTGATAGTTCAAATCGTGTAGCAGACATTAGTAAAGAAGATCATTGTATCTTTCCCAAGCCTGATATAATGTCTCGTCCCTCTCTTGCTTGAAATTGCGGATTTCTTCTAATTTCTTGGCAATTATTGAAGGGTGACAATATCTTTAAAATAAATTCTTTTTTAAGAAGTTCCCAAGTAGTGATTGTCCATGCTGGAAGACTGTTTTTCCCCATTCAAAGCCGTCTTTGAGTGTAAATGGAAATACCCTAAGCATAATTGCATCGTGAGTGACGCCAAGGAAGTGGAAGAGATCCACAATCTCTAATACCGTACGCACATGTTCGTAAGCATCTTCATCATCGGTGCCTGCGAAAAGTTTGCATCTTAATTCCCTCATAAAGTTTGCATTTATCTTAAATTCGACTTCATCCCCAATCATGGGGTTCACTATGTCTGGTTTAATGTCATCTGGAATTAAAGCTATGTACTGCTCCATGGTGAGCGCGCTGATGTCTACATCATCTTCCATATCTGAAAACTTATAAGAAAAACTAGCAAAATATATTTACAAAAGGAAATATATACAAAAATTCAAATTATTACTAATTTTTAGCTCCCCGGCAATGACGCCAAAAACTTGATGCGTATTTTCTTTTAAATATATTTTTATCAAGTTTTAAATTATAAAATAGAGTTCTACCATGAACGCACTAATGGACAGAGAACCTGATTGTGGGTAGTATAGAATGGTAAATCCGAGGTCGTCCCAAGAGCCAAGTTGTAATTAGTTTTAACTTGAAATATCACGTTTTAAAAATAATTTTTGATTTGAAATAACAATAAAAGTAAATACTAAAATTAAAGGAGTTGGAGATATCAGGAGAGAAAATGTGCTAACCTAGTTACTTCATTACTGCTGTTACGAATACGTTTTCCTGTGCAATGTTAAACTACGGTTTCATTAGTGGTTTCTAAGGTCGATAGACTTGAATAGGTATATTTAGTCTATCCTATACTCCCTATGATTATGAATCAGTCCAAATCGTATAGGAGGTAGGTTATCCAGGTTGGAGTGATTAGTTCCAGGTATTCCCAAAACTGATCGAATAATCTATACATATTATTAACCCCCTCTGAAAGAGTTCTTGTGCATTTTAAAGTATATAAAGTGATAAGGGCGGAGACCGGTTAGTTCCTAAACTAGGGACGGAGTATCAAATCCTCCCTAGTACCTGATTGATCCCATATTGACTTGGTAATCTAATAATGTGTCAAGAAAGATCCAAACCACCCACAATACTATCAAAACCTAAGGTTACACGATAGTCAAGGAATATCTAACGAAACCATAATCTAACAGGAAACAAACATCATAACAACAGTAATTACATAACTAGGCCAGCACTTTAAGTGCTTAGCCGCTCATGGTAACGGAAACACAGCAAGAAATAGAAGTAATCATAGATTGAAAGCTCATAATTCTTACAGTATTCGTATTTGAACGATTAAATACAAAAAGTAAGTAAAGTGTGATCTCCCTTAGACTCCAGGTGGAATTCTTTGAAGGTTGGAAGCCTTTGTCGCCTCTCCAATTGGCTGTGGAGGAAGTGATGTCAGAATAGCTTGAATGAGGCCTCTATTTATAGGTATCAAACCTGTTACGGCGTAACTGATAAGTGTGTTACGCCGTAACCTTCTTACACGGCATTCCATAAATAAGCAGTTGTTGCGGCGTAACCAGATATTGTGTTACGCCGTAACCTTTAAATAATTTCCATATGTACGTGATCTTCATTCCATATTTGTGGATCTTCATGGTTACGGCGTAACCATAAGGGGTGTTACGCCGTAACCCTATCTTGGGTAAGATTTCCTTCCAAATACTTGTTTACGGCGTAACTAGATATGGTGTTACGCCGTAACCTTGTCCTTGATCTTCGTACTTGCTTAATTTATGTTACGGTGTAACCATTTTTGGTGTTACGCCGTAACATTCTTCAGATAATTACACTTTAAGCCCTTTTTCCCTTGTTTCTTGTCATTTTCCTGCATTTCACCTGAAAACTACAAAATGATAGAAAATATCACTTGACTTCTGCTTGCCCTAAAGTAGAACCCGTTAGAACATTTCATAAAAAGATTTCTCGAGAATAACTTTAATAAATGAATATATAAAACACTTATGCTAGAAAACATCAAATCTGAATACCTCACGAAAAGGAGATAAAAAGTCATTCAACTCTCCACTAGTCTAAGTGTTTTATTTTCGGGGTGATCGCTCTATTGCACAGTCATAGCATGTATTCTATCATAAGCTTGGAAAGTACACAAATCTGCACCAGTTAGAATTAGGGTCTAAATAATTCT